>PVKS010002801.1:0-84540 GCA_004027875.1 Aplodontia rufa
CCAGCCCATCCACTCACCTGTCTATCTTCCAGACCATCCATCCACCTATCCATCTACCAGTCCATCCACCCACCATCTACTTATCAGTCCATCAATCTACCCACCCATCCATCTACCTACCAGCCCATCCACCCACTTATCCATCTACCAGTCCATCCATCCACCCACCCATCTACCTACCAATCCATCCACCCACCCACCCATCCATCTACCTACCAGCCCATCCACCCACCCATCCACCTACCAGACCATGCACCCACCTATCCATCCATCCACCAATCCATTCATCCACTCACCCTCATATATCCAGTCATCTATCCATTCATCCATCTATCCACTTATCTTACCCATGCACCCATCCACCCATCTTACCCACCCATCCACCTACCAATCGCTCATCCACATCCACTCACCATCATCCACCATCACCACCATACCACCACTCATTCACCTGGATGAATTCTGCTGCTCACCCACTCTTCACTGCTACAGTCTGAATGTCGGTATCCCTCCAAATTCCTATGCTGAATCCTGAGCCCTGTGTTATTAGGAAGGGGGCCTCTGAGTGGTGTTTAGCATAGGCAGCAGCTCCCTCACCAATGGGATTAATGACTGTAGAAGAGGCCTCCAAGCTTGCCTCGTCCCTTCCACCCTGTGAGGATAGGACAAAAAGGCACCATCTATGAAGCAGATGGTGAGTCCTTGCCAGGCACCTACTGGTGCCTTAATTTTGTGCTTCTAAGCCTCAGGAAATATAACAAGTCTATTTCCGTTCTTTATATGACAACCAGCTTATGCTACTTTGTTACAGTAGCAGAACACTAAGAGTCAGTCAAACATCTCAGCGCTTCCTATGGAAAGGATACCAGGTGAGGAGCCATGGGAGTCACTCGTCCACACACTTATCAAAGATGTGTGGAACACTCACTGTGTGATGTAGAACACATAACACTAGGTCTCTGAGAATGCTTCTTCTCCTGCAGGGGAGTGGGGCGTAGCCAGAGAGTCACCAAGTAGAGCCACGAGCCTGCATAGGGTGCATAGGCCTCTCCACCCAGCAGGTGGGCTGTGTCACCAAGAGCCAGCTGGTTCACGCCCAAGTCCATCCACCTGATGTGCGGTCACTGTACTTGGGTGAACTAAACAGTAAGTAAGCTGAGAACACAGGAATGTGGAAGAGAGCTCTCTCTCTCTCCCTCCTCTGTTTTTCTCTTTCTCTCTGATAATTAAGTTGTAAGCCAAGCACGGTGGCACATGCCTGTAATCCCAGCTACTCAGGAGGCTGAGGCTGAGGATCACAGTTTGAGACCAGCCGGGTCAACTCAGTGAGACCTTGTCTTAATAAACAAATTAAGTAGTCCATGGAGATGACCTGTGCTTGTGTGTAGAGAGATGGGGCCCACTGAGCACGGGCGCAGAGGAAGAGCTGGGTCTGCCTGAGGCTGTGGTGGAGAAGGGACCAGAGGTGGGGGCCAGAGGACAGCCCCCGGCCATCAAGGTGAGAGGAGGGTGTTCAGTGTGCACATACACACACACGTGTACTCACACACATACATGTACACACACAAGTGGGCAGGTACTCACACACATACGTGTATACACACATGGGCATGTACTCACACGCATGCATGTATGCGGGCTTGTACTCACACACATGCATGTGTACACACGTGGGCAGGTACTCACACCTACGTGTATACACACGTGGGCAGGTACTCACACATATACATGTACATACACACAGTGGCCACCACTCCATAGGTAAGGCAGTCCACAGGGAGGACAGGCCCACACCAGGGGCCAGAGGCTGAGCAAACCCAGCCACAAGTTGGGAGCAGGTCACAGAGGCCTGAAGGGACACTGTTTCCTAAACCCAACGTGGGAAAAGTGCCTGCTTCCAACAGCCCAGGTGGGGCAGTGGGAAAGGGCTGGGTGGGTGCTGGAAACAGCCCTGCGACTGCCAAAGGAGGACTCGGGGTACCCTGAGAGCAGCAGGCATGGGGAGGAGGAGGGGAGGCAGCAGGAGGAGCAGCAGGAAGACAGGAGAGGGCAGCAGACGAGAAGGCACAGCTGAACCAGCCCCGGGGAGCCCGAGGCCTGCGACAGGAAGGCCTCTCCCGGGAACAGCTCAGCGCCCCCTGCACCACGGCTGCACCCACAGGAGTGCAGGGCTCAGCAGAAGCAGCCATGGTCTCACTCTACCAGGCGCTGAGCACTTGACCTTCACAAGGACCTGTTTTATGGATGAGGAAACTGAGGCAGAGAGGGACAAAGGCACGGGGCGAGAAAACTGGCTCAGCAGGGTCCCATGGCGAGAGGCCTCGCTCCGAACCAACACTACGGCAAGGAGTTTATCGTCCTCTTTCACAGAAGAGAAAACTAAGGCTCGGACAGGCCCACGCGAGGAGGAGAAGGAGAAGCCCGCCCACCCATGTGCAAAAAATGCCCAAAGGAAGCCTCAGGCCAGCCACTTCCATCTCAAAGACGGAGCAGCAGGAGAGAGACTTTGAAAAGGGCCATTAAAACCATCCTCTACTGCTGAGCAAGAAAACAAGGCAAGTCACTTGCTCAGTGAATATCTGTAACGCCAGCGACTCAGGAGGCTGAGGCAGGAGGATCACAAGTTTGAGGCCACTAAGTGAGACCCTGCCTCAAAATAAAAAATAAAAAGAGCTGGGATGTAGCTCAGTGGTAAAGACCCCTGGTTTCCAAAAATGCCAAAAAGAAAACAGAAAACAGGAATTCCCCTGCCCACCAATCCACCCATCAACGCACTTGTGCCCCAGATCCTCCAAACATCCCCAACTCCATCCCCTCTCCATTCATTCATCCATGCATCTGAACATCCAGTTAGGCGACCTTGCCAGCTATACCTACCCACCTGTCCATCAACATGCCAGTCCTACTGGCCATCTGCCCTCTAATCTCCATCCTCCCAGTTACACCCATCCACCATTCACCTACAACATCAAGTGCAATTCACCACGCGTCTAGACACACGCCGTCACTTCATATCCAAAAAACAGCCACACGTTCCCCAACTCTCCATCCAGCCAGCCCCGTCTAGCCACCCCCAGACCACAACCCACCCAGCCACTCACTCGTTCATCCACTCCCAGTCAGTTCACCCATCCGTCCACGTTCTTTCCCTCCCTTCATCTGCCATCCAATCATCTGCCCACTCCTCCTCCACCCGTCCACACACCCCACATTCTCATGTCCACTCCTGCCTGGGCTCTAGGAAGAGCAGGGAGCTCCAGTGGGGAGCGCAAAGGCAGTGCAGACCCTGCCTTCCCCTCCCAGAGCTTAGCAGCACAGAGCTCCCCTCCCCTCGAGCCCTCGCCCTTCGGGGCTTAGATACACAGGATGCTGGCGTCACCTCCGAACTCCCATGACCATTGAGAACCAGGGTGTCCAATACGGTGTTCACTGGCAAGCCATAGGGAGCTGAGGGGCACTTGAAATGTGGCTGGAACTAACTAAGGGGTGCTGTGAGGCTGGCCTGAGTACCAATTTTTATTATAATTAAATATATCATTAAAATGTGTGTGGATGCACTAGTATAAATAAGACATTTAAATTTAAATTCTTTTCACCTGTCTTCTTACTTTTTCAAAATATACCTACTAGAAAATTGATAATAGTATATGTAGCTCACACTACAAATGCATTTAGAACAAACTCCTCAAGTCACAGAAGAGAAAAGGGAGGCCCAGAAAGGCGTCACCGCAGGGAAGCGGAGGTTGGCCCCGCTCCACCTCCCTGGCCCACAGAGGCAGCCACAGCGCCAGCCTCCCCAGCAAGCCACCTGGATTTCCGCTTGCAGTAGACGAGGAGGTTGTCGAAGAGGAAGAAGGCCCTCTCCTGGATGTTGCCCGCGGAGATCTTCAGCAAAGTCCCCTGCAGGAGCAGCTGGGTGCAGATGTCTGTGAGGTTGGAGCCCTGGGAGAGCAGGAGCGGGCAGAGAATGAGCTGGCCAATCCGGGAAAGCAGCCAGGCACGCACACTTCCCTTCCCACCTCCCCCTGCACCCTGAAAGCCCAACGTGCCCCACAAGCAAATCTGTCAGCACACAGAAAGCCGATACTATCTGCGGAGCCCCCAGGGAGGGCCGGTGTGGCCCGACCAGGGAGCCTGAGGCCAGGCGCTGAAGCCTCGCCAGCTCATGGGGCTCAGAGCTGGCCTCTCGGCTTCTGATGGTGCTAGGTTTGGTTTTGCTTCATTTCTGTTTGCCTATCGTTCCCTCCTATTTACATCTGGACGTGTCCCGTCTCCCCCACAAGAAGGCCGCTGCCATCAGGGCAGGGCTACTATGAAGCACATGCCCTGCACCCAGCACCCACAACACTCCCCGTACGTAGTAGGTGCTCGACAAGGGTTTGTGGAGCAGATGACAGGCGCAGTGTGAGCGCCGTGAGGTGCAGGCAGTCACTCTGGCCACAGCGTGCATGTGGACGGACGGAGCACCCCGCCCAGGCCTCCCTGCTAAGGTGCTAAGAGTGCATGAGGTTTCCTGAACACCAACGAGATTTGGGTGGCACCGGGCCTTGGAAAACAGCCATGGGGAAGGTCGCTGCTGGGAGGCGTCTGCAGAGCTGGGGACCACCAGGTCTGTCTGGAGCCCTGAGAGGACGAGGCCAGAGGAGAGAGACTCCAGAGTGCTGATAGAGGAAGCTGGACAGGGACCCCGGTGGGCACAGGCCAGCTGAGGCAGTCCCTGAGCCCAAGCCCTTTTCTGCCGTCACAGGGAACAATGTTCGGCCAGCACTTGGCTGCCCAGTCACTGCCTCCCCTGCACAGGCATGGTCCCTGGCTACACAGAAGCCCCCCAGCGCAGCATGGCACCACGGCCTTGAAGAAGTCTGCGCCCTCCTCCTCCTCCTCCTCCTCCTTCCGAGGGAGGCAGGCAGCCCTGGTGTGGAGAGCACGGTGCAGGAGCGAGCGGAAGCGACTGGCCCTGGTGAGGCAGAGCCGTCCCCCACCACCTCGGCACCATGGGTCCCCGGAGCCCTGCACCCCTGTCTTCAACCCGTCTGAGAAGACAGACCCAGCACCAGGTGGACGGCACCACCCCTGACATTTAGGCCCAGGAATAGCCCGGGACAGAGCAGCAGAACGCACCGAAGGGACGGACGAAGATGCCTGGAAACGAGCCTGGGGACAGAATCTGTCCCTGCAAACTCTCAGCCCGGAGCCAGGCGGGGCTTGACCTGCCCACTCTGGGATCTCGAGACCCTAAGGGGAACTGGCTTCAACAACCAACACACCCGCTGTTTTACCAAACGCTGTTGGACCTGGCCTCGCTGTGCCGCTGGTCCAGCTGGGTGCAGCAAACCCACCCACCCAAGGGTGCCTGAGATCACACTGGGTCCAGGACCCCAGGACCAAGGCTGTGTGGTCCTCGACAGGAGCTCACACAAGCACAGCTCCCAGCCCAGGCGGGGCCACATGGGCACAGACATGCACACTGCAGGCGGGTCTCTGTTTGCCAGACTTTTTAATTTTATTTTAGATTTTTATTTATTTATTTATTTGCAGTACTGAGGACTGAACCCAGAGGCACTTTACTCCTGGGCCCCAATCCTTTTTATTTTTTATTTATTTATTTATTTTTAATTTCAAGATATAGCCTCACTAAATTGTCCAGGCCAGCCCTGAACTTGCCATCCTCCTGCCTCGGCCTCCAAAGTGACTGGGATTACAGGCATGCATCACTGCGTCAGGCTTGCAGCAGGTCTCTGACAGCCACCAGCAAGGCAGGGAGCCTGCTGCACGGGACTCAGAGCTGCCGTGAATGGCCCCTGAGCCCCCTCCGTCCTCAAGGTGACTCTCTGGGTGCTGAAGCTCCACCTGCAGCCCATAAGACAGCTCAGGAAAGACCCTCCTCTTTGTCCTGCCTCGCTGCTCTCACACCTACTGAGTCCCTTCCAGGCTGCAAAGGATTTGGTACCTGGCCCAGCTGCAGAGCCCCAAGGTCACATGGCCCTGGGCCTGACCCTGTGGCCAAGGCCATCTGAGGGGCCTGGAAGAGAAGCATGCTCAGTTCAGGAAGCTGCTTCTCAGCCATGGCAAGGACACCAGCAAACTGACCTGCAATGCTACGCGCACTCTGGGCAGGGTGCACTTCCACACCAGCCCTCAGTCCCCCTGGAACGCTGGACCCAGGCACAGGCCGAGCCGAGTCAGGGTGGCGTCCATGCAGAGGCACCCACCCTGACACACTGCCCCACCATGCTGAAGCAGCAGAGCGCTGTCGAGCTGTGTGGGGTCCTGGGTTCAAGGCTTAGCACCACAAAGAAAGAAAGTCAAAAGAAAATAAAGGCTAATGTGTGCATGATCCCACCACACACTGGGCCCTGCCTAAGCACCTTACGCAAACTCAGTTAATCCTTCCAAGTAGTCACCTCGCACGTGACTCAGTAAGGAAACTGAGGCACAGAGTGGGGAGGAGACCTGGTAGCTGAGCCGGATCAACTCCCACCCAGGCTGACCCCCTGAAGACCCTGATCCAACCTTTACCTTGCACGGGGTCTCCAAGGGCGAGAGACCACAGCCTCCCACGGCCTCCCAGGGATGGTGGCGCCAATGTGAAAAGCCATATTCAGAGTCCTGTTCCACAGGCTTCACGGCCCTCGCCCATTTCCTCCCTCCCCTCGTGAGCCAGCCAGGTGACTATCACCTGACCAGGGCATCCAGGGCCAGCAGGCGAGGGTGCCCGTTTCCCTCTCATGGAGAACATGTGCTTCCTCTTCTTGCCCGGGAGCCTCCTGCAAGGTCCCTCCTGGCTGGCATCTGCAGGTCCTTCCGCAGGAAGAGGGGTGACCCATGCTGCAGCCGCTCATCCAAAAAGAAGAGCTCTGCTTAAGTCAAGCCCCGTCCTGAGCCCTCTGCAGGCATCATCCCCACCCCCAGCGGCCCCCAGGGGAGGGTTGCCACCATCCAGACTTTTCAGAGGAGGAAACCAAGGCAAGGGAACCCTGAGCAGGGGGCTTGCCAGTCGCTTCCTAGGTGTCGTAACAAATCGATCAGGGAGAAGCATTTGTGGATTACGGTATCAACGGGCTGCAGCTGATGAAGGATCAGGCAAAGCAAACGACTCAGAGGGAGATGAGACTAATGACGAACGGGCGCCCATGCGTCCGAGAGAAGACCCCACGCACTCCTGGACAGCCACATTCCCAGGAAGACACAGCCACCCCTTCAGCACAGCAAACGAAAAGATCAGGGATCATCGGAGCATCTGCAAAAAGAACTGGTGATCTCTGTCACTCACTGAACTACAGCCCACGCCACCGTCCCCAGGCGGTGCAACGGCTGGCAGCAGGCACCCCGGCCAGGAGCTCCACTGGCCAGCATGAGACCCTCGAGATTATCTTCACGATTCGCCTTGAGGATCAAACTGCATTTGGAAACCTTTCTCCATCCCAGAAAACCATCGCACATCTTCCAAGGTGCGTTCCTATTCCTCTCCTCACGCCATCCTCCAAATAACGCAAGCAGATTTCAGGGACCGTTGCTCAGACTGAACACACAGGAGGAAGGAGGCCCAGAGAGCAGGATGCACCTGCTGAGGCAGGGTGGCCAGTAATCAAGTCCCTGGGCCTCAGTGCCTACGTCTGTCAATCAAGGACAATGACAGCACTTCCCCTGCAGTGTTGGGAGCATGCAGCAAGTGCTCAATAATTGAGCAATTCTTACTATAGGTCATTTATCTCCTAAACTGCACCCAGAAATGGGCTAAAACAGGAGGCGCTGAGTCTCCAAATGGTAGATTTTCAGGGGTAGGAAGGGTCCTAAGGTTGTTTTGCAGCTGTTTCTCTAGGCTTCTCCCAGAAAGACACATCTGGAAATCACTTCTGCTCTGGCTTCCAAGGAGCTTGCTCAATACCCCTCAACCAGGGACCATGTGAGAAATTTCCTCTCCAGCTGGGCACCAGCGGTCCCTTGGTCCTCCAGAAAGACTGCTCACTTCTTCCTTTTGTGACAGTGAGCGTTGGGTAACTTATGCTCTTTTCACCCTGGCTGTCAGGAAGCTCAAAGCCTAGACAGACAGATACTGAGTCAATCAACTCTATCTCCTCTTGAAAGTGGCCAATAAGTTGGAAGGAAAACTTTCCCTGGAGCTTTTCCAAAGGTTTTCATCCCCTGGTGGGAGAGCTATCTCCCACTGCCCGGGCCACACCCCACCCTGTCCAGCTTTGCACACAGGATGCCTTCATGGAGGCTCTAGGGTAAAGGCCAAGATCTCAAGAGATCAGAACTGTGTCCTCAGAAGTACTCAGAAGACGTATCCTAAGTGGCAAACCTGGGAGTCTACACATTCCAACTGCAGGAACCAGAAACGGGGGTGTCTCTGAAGCAGAAAGGGACGGGAGGCTCAGTTAACTACTGAAGGGGCTGAGGAGCCAGAATCCAGGCTCAGGCTCCCAGAAACCCAGGGTTCTGTGACACAGCCCAGCAGGGGAGCTCTGCCCCAGTGCACACAAGGGAACCGGAGCAGGGCCTGCTCAGCCACCACTCATGAAATCGCTGCTGGTGGCATCCGGACACAGCAGCTGCCACCTTGCTGGCAAAGCTGGCCCAGGCCTGCTAGACGCACACAGCTGCCACCACACGCAGTACCTGTGCTCTGAGCCTCCACTCGCAGGTAGCTGGGACCACCGGGGTCCTCCGCTACCACCACCCCAGGGCACCAGACACCACCATGGCTGTGCCTGGTCACACCGCCCACCCCCGCCTTCCGTGTCTCCAGCAGCTGCATGCGATCCTGAGGAAACTCCAAATCATATCCCACGGCCAAGCTCAAAGGGAGTCTGGGAAAGGGAGCGCTTCCCCCGGGGGGAAGAAGGCCAGCAGCAGGAGGGCACCAGCCAGGGCCAGGGCGACACCCGCCTCCTCCCTGAACACAGCCCCCCACCCATCCAGCTGCACATTCGCAATTCCCCAGCACCAACAAGGAACACTAAATCCCCCACACGGCAAGGCCACCAAGGCCCGGAAATCCAAAGGAACTCGGGCAGGTGTTCAGACGGCAAGCTCTGCCCACGAGCTCCCCAGCTGTGCAGACTCCGAGCCTGATGTAGTCACAGTCCCTCCTAGGAAGCTTCTGATCGCCTAAGGAAGGGCTGCAACTGAAGAGCTTGGAAGTGCAGCCCCTAAGCTTCTCGCTGACAGTGTCACCAAGACCTGCCATTTACTGAGCACTGCTACGTGCTGCCCTGCCCCTGGCCCCGGAGGCTGGCACACAGCAGGCAGGTAAAGCAGAATGAGCCAAGGGACTAAGGAAAACCAGAGGCTCCGGTGGCTGCTGCTGTGGGACACAGGGGTCCTGCATTACGAGTTTCAAGAGAAACTTGTAATCTGCACCATTCGGTGGATTTAGTTGGAAAAAACATTAAGCACTTTTTTTAAAAAACTAAACACTGCGTAGAAGAAATAAAACACACCACAGACCAAGTCTGCTTCCCAGGTTGCCCTGCGGCTGCGCCCGCCTCCCCAGGCCCCGGGGCCTAGAAGCCCTCCTGGCTCTGCACGCACCTCCCAGCCCTCGATGTGGGACTGCAGCTGCTCCAGGGCTTCCAGCTTCTCCATCTGCCGCTTGGTCTCATTGATGTTGGCGCAAACGGCCTTCATGGCCTGCAGGGCGCTCTGCACGGCCGGGTGGTCGGGATGCTTGCCTGGGGTCCTCTTGGCCAGCTCCTGCAGCAGAGGCAGGAAAGGGAGACATCAGTGGAGTCGGATGGTACAGGCAAGCTGTGTGACCTGGGGCTGGGCACATCGCTCACCCACGCGCTCAGTCACTCCCACTAATGACACCTGGGCCCCTTCTTAACGGCTGGCAGAAATCTAGGGTCTAGAGAGAAAGTCGTCCACAAAGCAGACAAGACTCCTCCCCTGCAGATGCGACATTCTAGGAGGAGACGGCCCAGGTAGAGCAGCCAAGCTTGAGAAGCACGAGGAGGACAAAGCAGAACAGAGGGCTGGGAAACGTTATTCCAAACGGGGGTCCCCTCGGATGTCCCCTCAGAGGAGCTGGCATCTGAATAGGGACCCTGCTTGAAGCAACAGAGGGAGCCCTGCCGTAACCTAAGGACTAGCAGGCAGAGCCGAGGGAACAGCACGTGCAAAGGCCCTGGGGTAGGAGCACCGTGACACGTGACATGCCAAGGCCCTGGGGCAGGAGGACTGTGACACATGACCAGGAAGAGCCAGGAGCCAGGGCCTCTGGGGTGCAGTAAAAGGCCACAGGCAGGTCATGGAGGAGGCCAACAGTGAGGAGGAGGACGGCGATGACAGTGACCTACTGTGGCCTCACCCGGGCCTGTGCGGCAGGTCCTGCTGTGATCTCACTGAACAGTCATGGAGCAGATACAGAGCGAGATGGCCCAGAGCTTCAAAGCAGCAAAAGGAGGGACAGGATCTGAACTCAGCCACCCCGTGCCACTCACGGTCACACAGGGGATAAATCGGACACTGGGGAGACCACCCCACGCGTATACAGCAAGCACTCGACATGTGCTGTCTCTTGGCACCCCTGGTGTCAGACGGCAACGCCTCCACAGGAGCCGCTGCTGGCCACACAGGGTGTTGCCAAGTCCCTGCAGAAAACCGATTCCAAAGCCACCCAGTCCACCTGCCACTCCTCTGCCCAGCCCAGAAACAAGCGCCATCTTCCCTGGATACCTGGTCCCACCTCCCACAGCCCAGACGTCTGCACCACCAGGACCCCAGGGTCCACTGAGCGCCAGCCAGGGCCCAGGACTGCGTCCAGGGGATGGGAGGGCGGAGGTGGCCCCCAGGGGACTGGAAGGCAGTGCCCTGGGAGACCAGGATGGGCAAAGTGCCCTAAAGAACCAGGCAGGACCCTGTGCCGGCCGAAGGCTCTGAGTGGGAAGCCAGCCAGGGGCCAGCATCATGCTGGGAACACGCTGTCAACAGGGCTGCCTGACTCACTCTTCACTCAGCAAACCCAGCTCAGCCACCGCTCTGCGCCCGAGCCCTGGGGATTGACACAGGATGAGAGCACCCTGGGTGCAGTCATCCAGGCACACGGTAACAACCACTAACACTCGGTGAGCACCCACACACCTATCCAGCTCATCCTATCCTCACGTCAGCCCTGCGAGGCAGGCACTGCCATTACGCTCCGCTGACCAACTAAAGAACAGAGGCACAGAGAGGTCGGGTCCCACAGCAGTCTCTGAGCCCCACCAGTCCGGCTCCAGAGTTTGTGTTCTGCATCGCTGTGCTATTTACAGCCTTCTAGACGGTTACCTAGCAGGACCTCCCTCTAAGAGAAATGCATGCTTTATAGAATCGAAAGAAATTAATAATACTGAAATAAGTAATTATTATTTACATAATATTGGTAGGTACTAGGTGAAAAATGAGGCAGGTGAAGAGAACGGGGAGGGAGGTGCAGTGGTGCAAGGCCTCAGAGGACCAGGCTGTGAGAGGAGCTTAAATGACATACAGCCATCTGTGGGAAAAGCACTCAGGAAAGGAGGCACTTGAGCAAAGGCCCTGAGGCAGCGAGAAACACCAAGAAGGCTGGCAAGGCTGCAGCAGAGGGATTGAGAGGGAGAGATATGAATGAAGTCCGTAAGCCACGGAGGCCAGACCATGGAGGCCAGTCCAAGGAGGCCGGACCATGGAGGCCAGACCATGGAAGCCGGACCATGGAGGCCAGACCATGGAAGCTGGACCATGGAAGCTGGACCCGAGAGGCCACTGGTAGGTACTCTGGGTTCCACCCAGGAGCAGGGTGGGTGATAGGGTTACGAACTGAGGCCCCACACCATCTGACTCTCCCCTTCAAGGACCCCTCAGGCTCCTGAGAGGCCACACATGCAGAGGGTGATGTGAACAAAAAGGCAAGAAGGCCAGCCTGTGGCCACTGCAGGTGTCCAGGCAAGAGACGGTGGTGGCCTGGGCAGGAAGCTCTGGGCCTCATTCACGATTCAGCCTGGACCCTGTGCACCTGGCCCAGTGCTGGGCTCTTGGCTCAAGGAGCCCCTGGAGCTGACAGCCCACTGCAGGAGCATACACAGGTAAATCACGAGAGCAGGCCAGGACCCAGCGACTGTTACCAGCCAGCCAGTTCACGTCACCAAAGCCACCCCGCCACACATCCAAACAAGCAGCTCTGAGCATCCGAACCCCCTTGTCAGGCCAGCTGAGGCCCAGGAGGCCAGCCAGGTCCCAGGGAGCCAGACCCCTGGAAGGGGAAACTGCAGTGACCCTCCGCTGACAGGTTCCCTCTGGGCTGCCGGCTGCTAGTAAAAATGAGAAAGAAGCGGGTTCCCTTTTCCGTCTGGCTGCCCCTGCCTCTACTCCTGCTCCAGGTCAGAACTAGAGCGAGGAAGGGAAACCAAGCAAGCCGTGGCCTGGCCACAGCTGGGCCAGCAGTGCAGGGCAGTGTTGGGCCCTGGGCTCCGCTCCACGAAGCCCTGAATAGGAGGCCCGTTCCTGCCTCCGGACCTTTCCCTGCCTTAAGAGGCAACGCGGTACTGCAGACGGACAGGCAGGGAGATCCGTGGGAAAGAACCGGGGTCCAGAAAGATATCTCTACGTTCACGGCCAACTGATTTTCAACCTGGATGCCAAGGCAATTCAATGGGAAAAATAAAAATAAAATCGTCTTTCAACAAATGCGCTGGTGCAACTCGACATCCGCGTGCAACAGAACCAAGCTGGAACCCCTGCTCCCGCTCCCACAGAAGTCCCTCAAAATGCACCATGAGCCTCCTCGTGAGAGCTGAGAACGTTAGCAGAAGACGCAGGAGTGATTATGCATGATCTCAGGTTAGGCAAAGTGCTCAGAGACGTGACAGAAAATCCAACTGTAAGGTATGTGCACAGACTTAAGCAAAATTTCAAACCCTGTGCTTCCAAGGGTAAGTTCTGAGCCAGCCTGGAAACCACACCCAAACTGCACCAGCAACACGGACCTCCAGGGCTTGGGCCACAGTGGGGAAGTAGGGGCAGGAATCCAAGAACTGTTTGCTAAGCGACTTGGGAGGACCAGAGGGCTCAAGGTGGACATGCGGGAAGCAGCTGCTTGCTCGGGTTAATCTGTTCCTACACCAACCTGAGCTTTTTCACAAGAAAGCAGGGAGCCCTACAAAGTAGTGAGTTCCCTATCGCTAGAGGTGGCAACGACAGATTCGGGTCCACTCGTGCCTTTGTCCAACAGCACTCCATAGCCGAAAACCAGAAAGCCTGTGGTCAGGGGATGGGCTCTGGGCAGCAGGGAATGAGGGTCATACCTCCAATGCTCCCCAGCTGTGTGGCCTTGCACAAGGGACCTGGCTCTTGACTCTGAATCTGCACATCTAGGAAATAGAACAACTAAGTCAGGCACAGTGGCCCACGCCTATAATCCCAGCAGCTCAGGAGGCTGAGGCAGGAGGATCTCAAGTTCAAAGCCAGCCTCAGCAACTTAGTGAGGCCCTGAGTAACTTAGTAAAACCCTGTCTCACAATAAAATATGAAAAGGCTGGGGATGTGGCTCTGTGGTTAAGCAGCCCTGGGTTCAATCCCCAGTACCAAAAATAAAAAAAGAAAGAAATGGGACAAGCGTCTCCTCAAAGGTCCCCTCCAGTGGAAGGATGAATGTAAACAATAAGGACATAATAGTTACAGCACCACCACTTCCCTAGTGACAGCAGCTTGCATTTGTTATTATTTCTGTGCAATAAGAACAATAAAAGAAGTCACAGTGGTCACTGTAAGTGCAAGCACATATTCTGGATACTGAGCACCATTCAAGCTTAACTTCACCAAGTCGTTTCATCTTCAAATCACCCCAGCGGGGGGGGGGGTACTCTACGCATGTGGAAACTGAGGTACAAAACAGTAAAGGCTCTGACCAAGACCAGAGGCGGAGAGCAGGACTTGCTGGACACTAGCCATTCCCGGAGTCCCTCCAGAGCCTCTGACAGATGGAGAAAGAACACAGAATGTCGGAGCAGGGCAGGCCCTGGGGATGCCTTAGAAAAGCTGAGGGCGGGGGGCGGGGTGCACAGGGCCACCCTGCAAGTCTGCAGCAGGAGCCGGGTCGGGTGACCTTCCCCAGCACCCGCCCGCGAGCCCGTGTGGTTTCACCAGCCAACCTAGGTGAGGGTTTCCTGGAAGGGAGGATGTCGGGGCACAGGAGCCCAGGCTTCCGCCCCAAATCGCATCCCTCAGCACCCTCCAATTGTGCTGACCAACTGGGGGCCGCAGGCAGAGCTCTCAGCAGGCCCTCATCCCCCAAAGGAGTGGTTCCTGCCACACTGGCCACATACACGGCTGGAGTCACTCCTACTTCCTTGCTGAGCCTTGCCAGAGGCCCAGAGAAGGACTGAGGAGCCCTAGGAAGAGGAGGCTAGGGAGGAAGAGGGAAGATGTGTCACTGAGACCCTGTGCCCTCCAAACCTTGCTCCTTCTGGGGCCATGCAGTGCCACAAGGCTGCTCCAGCCCAGCCCCCAGTGCGAATTTGAGACAAAGCCTGTGTCTCACACCCTGGCCTCAGCAAGGAGCCTATGGGCTACAAGCTGGGCCTTGGGCGAGACCAGGAAGGCCACTCTCCCTTCCCTGGGGATCAGGAAAGTAGTCTCCAGAACAGAAAACTGGCTCCAAGGAAAACAGTCCAGAGAGCAAAAGGACAGCTGAAATCCTCTGGCCTCACCCTGGGCCTTCTCTGGCTGCCCACTCTGTTCTGTTTTGTTCTGTACTGAGAATTGAACCCAGGGGTGCTCTACCATTGACATCCCCAGCCCTGTTTCATTTTTTTATTTTGAGACAGGGTCTTACTGAGTTGCTGAGGCTGGACTCAAACTTGTGATCCTCTTGCCTTGGCCTCCACAGTCGCTGGGATTAGAGGCATGTGCCACCATGCCCTGCATTTCCATTCTTTTTTCAATTAGCAAGTTTTAAATTTGGTTTCAAAGTTTTAGGGGTTTTTTTTGTGTGTGTTTTTAGGTCATAAACGTGATGAATTAAGTTCTCAGTCACTGGCAAGCAGAAATCCAAGAAAAAACAGTAACAGCAAAGCTAGATTTGTCATTAGAAGATGTGACAATAACTGTTACTCCCTGTGACAGGAGGCTGGGGGGCCCAAGAGGGAACATCTGGGGACACTCAGGCAGACTCCAGGGAGGGGCTGGCACTGCATCTGGTCCCCTGAGGGCTCACCAGTTCCCATCCCACCCTCTAAGCTCAGGAAGCCTGGTGCTCTCCAAAACACTCAGTTCTGGGGTCCCCTCCTGATACCTAGGGTGACAGCATGATGCAAATGAAGAGGTGCCGCAGAGACCCCACCACCACTTAAAAGGAAAAGAACACAAGAAGCTAAAGGCGTCTGCAAATCCAAGAAAGCCCAGAACTGAAGAGCTGCTGGCACAGCAAAGAATCCCCCCACATGCAAATCACATGCATATTCCATGCAAATCACATTTCCTCATTCTATTTTGGCCCCAGCTGGTAATTAAAGGGGCAAAGGAAATTTCCCTTGGGGGTCTTAAAAACTCCTTCCTGGACTGGAGCAGTAGCTCAGCGGTTACAGCGCTTGCCTGGCATCCCCAAGGACATGAGTTCAAACCCCAGCCAGGTACACAAAAAAGTGATGGAAAAACAAAAGTCACATGAAAAACTAAACAAAATTGATTTTCTCTCTCTCTCACTGTCCCTCTTTTAAAAAAGAAAGAAAAAAGAAAAAACAAAACAAAACTCCTTCCTTCCACTGGGAGAGGACAGGGAGAGCACGACGAGGTTCCACCAGGCAGCTCGCTCTGGCTCCCATGAGGACTGCCACATGACTCGGACCTTGGCCTCCCATCTCTGAGCTGTGCACCAAGTCATGTGTGACATGTGTCTACACCACTTGCTGCCAGACTGTCAGCAGACGGGAGGCTCTGGCCACCCTGGGCTCTGTCTCCACCCGCCAGTCACAGCTAGTGGTGCCAAGGGGAACATCTGCTCCCCAGCCTGCCAGAGCCCTCACCCAGCAACGTGCAACCCGCTCACTCTCTGCCTGCACCCGCCTGTCAGGTACAGGTGTGTGAGCCTGAGCCTCCTGGAGGCAGCATTCAGAGGCTCTGCCTCCACCCATCCAAGGAGCCCAGCCCAGCTCACGGTGAAGGTCTACGCCCTACTCTCAACCCAGGCTCTGTGCGGACATTTTTCAAGAGGAACTGGAGACCATGTGAGAGATGGTGACGGTGACTCTGAATTCTGATTGAGTGAAGGAAAAAAAAAAAGAATGACTAAATGAAAAAACTAAAACTATCCAAAAGACAGCAAGGCAGGGGGGCAAGAAAAAAAGATAAATGGAAGTCAAAGAGATGGTAGGAACATCGATCAACAGGATCAATGGAAGCAGACCAAGCTCTCGGGTTAGAGGTGCGTGCAGATCCGACGCTAACATCTCAGCCTCACGGTGCTCACGAAGAAAGAACCCAAATCTAAGGAGAGAGAGCGCAACAGTAAAAGGATGGGATAATATATACCAAGGAAAAAGCAGTCAAAATAAACCTACAGGGCTGGAGCAGCAGCTCAGTGGTTACAGCACTTGCCTGGCATGCGTGAGGACGTGGGTTCGAACCCCAGCACCACGCACACTACAAAATGTTGGAGAACAAAAGCCACATGAAAAACTAAATAAAACTGCTTCTCCTTTTCTCTTTCTCACTGTCCCTCTACAAAAACAAACAAAAGAAAAAAGAAAAGAAGTCTACAGTAACACAGGGAAAGCAACAGTGGCTAAAAGTATCATTTTGAAGTATTTTGCGGGATTTCATTTGCTCTTCAGAAGGACCCACAACTAAGGCACTAGGACAGACCTCAGAGGCAATCCAGCAGGAGCTGGCACTGAGAAAATGAAAGCAGAACACTAGCGTCGCTAGCACTTACCAAGCCTGCCTATCTACCCAGGAGCACGCTGGCACTTCCACGAGCCATATCATGAGTCTCATGTGATCGTCACGGCCAGCCTGGGAGGCAACTGCCAGCCCTGTTTTGCACATGTGGAAATGAAGGAACAGAGAAGCTCAGCATTTGACCTTGGTCACACAGCTAAGAGGAGGCAGAACAGAATTTCTGGATTTGGACTCTTAACCACCGACAGCAGGGAAGAACGCGGAAATCAGGCAGGACCCCAGGCAGGGCTCCTTGGAAGATGCATGCTTGGCTTTGACAAGGTGAGGGCAGGGCCCCAGCCCTGAGAGGTGTCCCCAGGCTCACACTGCCTGTCCACACAGGAAGGAGTCTAGGGGAGGTTGGTGTGGGTGGGGATGCTGTGGGCAAGGTGCCGGTGCTTAGCTCGAGAGGCCGGATGGAGGGTGGGCAAGGTACGGGGGAGGACAGGAACCAGGCAGGAGGCCACTACTTCCTGTTTCCTTAGCCAGAAGTGACAGTGCCAGGTCCCTGCAGGCAGCTCACTTTCTAACATCAGGGTCAGAGGGACACTCCAAGGAGAGCACCCAAAGTAGCCAACGCAAGCTGCCACAAAGCAGTTCAGGAGATACATGGTGGGAAGGGCAGAGGACATGAAGAGGTGGGCCTTTGGAAGGTGCCCCCCTGCTCCACCTGCTCATCCTACCAATCCCAGACTCCCAGCTTCCACCCTCAGCACCCACATTCCAGCCTCCCTACTCAACCAGAAGGACCCTACCGAGCCAAGCCAGGGGGTCCTCAGCTCGGTCCTTTCCCATGGCTCCCACCTCCCTCGGGGGAGAGCAAGACCCTGCATGGCCACCAGGCCCCACATGATCAGGCCCCTCTCCCCCACTGTCTCCCTCACCACCCCAGGCACATGGGCCCCTTGCCCCTCCCAGGGCTGTGCACTGCTGGTCCTTCTGTCTGGAAGACCCTGCCCCATGTCCCCGTGGACCCCCACCCTCCTTCAGGGCTTTGCTCAGATGCTGGCTGCTTAGCAGCCCTGCCTCACATCATGGCCTGATGAATTCTCACGCAGCGCCATGCCATCCAAACACGCACGAGTATTTCCTGTTCAATCACCTGCTGCCGTCTCCGCCAGGAGATGGTCAGTTCCATACTGGCAGGGGTTTGGGCTGTTTGTCCACTCCGTACCTCCAGCCCCCAGGACCATGCCTGACACATAATAGGTGCTTAATAAATCCACTGTGCACCACTTAACAGCAAGGGCTGTTCTAGGACACAATCAGGTGTGTGAACAGAGTGCTCACGCACCCACGACGTCACAGGGCGACATCGACTTAGGGGATCACCAGCACTTACGCGGTCCATCGTGGCCTAGATGTCCTTATGTGCATGTGACTACCTGGCTGATGAGAGCTCTAGACTCTGCGGCACAGATAGCAGCTCTCTGGGGAGGCGCCAGGGAGACACATTCACGGCAAACGCATTGCCACCCTGTGATTCGGTTTCCAGCGTCACCCTCTCCTGTCGCCCCTCCACCCGTCTACACACCCATGAAGGCCCTTTAGAGGGCCATGAGGGGTACACATCCAATGTTCTGGCCCCTTCTGCCAAGATCTGGGGCCAACAGCCCTGGCTACGGAGTTCTCTCAGTCATCCCCAGGCTCGGCCACACTCCCGCCAGCCAAAGTGACGTACAGTGGAATGGCCCAGCCTGTGTGCCGAGATGGGCGACAGCTACATCGCCAAAAATCCTAGGAGGTGCAGGAGACACCAGAGACACACAGGAACCCACAGGTGCGGCCTTTGTGCACCTGAGCAGCTGTCCCCAGTGGATGCTCCCAGGACGTACCCTGAGTGGCCCCGACCTGCTTGATGAGCATCAATGCCAGCTGAGGTTTGGGCATCAGGAGCAGCTGCACAGCAGTCCCAACTTCAGGATTTGGAAACAGCTGGAGCCCTGGGTGGCGGCTCCTCATCTGGTGAGGAACTGGGGGCCCCTGCTGTGTACCAGGCACGTTCCAGGCACTGGGGAAGTGGCCTAAACCCCTGCCCCTCTGGAATCAACAACCGAACAAGGGGACAGAAAATCAATCCATGCACTTTACAGGACAGAGCATGAGCTGGCAGGCCAGGCAGGGAGCAGGGTGAGGGCCACAGCAGCTCCTCCAAGCCTGAGGTGGCCGAGACATCCCTGAGGCTAAGGAAGATCAAGGAGTGAGCTGAGGATACCAGCAAATACCCAGGCCCTGAGGCAGGAAGCTGCTTGCTGTGTTCAACCCTGCAAGCACAGAGCGAGGCCAGGAGGAAACACGGGTGAGATACTGCAGGCCTTGCAGGCGGAGCGGGAAGAAATGGGGAAGAACACGGGGGGAAGAGCACGGAGGCTGAGTGCGGAGGCTGAGCACGGAGGCTTTCATGGCGGAGCAACATGAACTGACTTCGACCATAGAGGTACAAGGCAGAGGTGAGGCAGGGCAGCCTCTGGGTGCTGTGGCAGGGCCACGCAGTAGGCACAGGAGCTAGGAGCTGGACCCTGGACCGGTCTGAGGTGAGGCCAAACAGGACTTGCTCATGGACTCGATAAGGAGGTGAGGGAAACAGGGCTCCAAGGTTTGGCCTGAAGGACCAGAAGGATGGAGGGGCTGTTTACTGAGAGCGGGGTTGGGCTGGGAGGGGTCAGGGCAGAGAGGCTGTCAGTCCTTCCAGGGGAGAAGCTGGTGGGCAAAGCCGGGGGCTCAGGGGAGAGGTGAGACGGAGTCAGAGCTGTGGGAAAGCCCGCCCAGAACTGCGCGCATGGTTGTTCACAGAAGCAGCAGGCACTGCAGCCAAAAAGCAAAAGCGACTCCAATCTTTATGTCAAGCGACAGATAAAAGTATGCCCTAGTATTCAGCCCTGAAAAGGAACGAAGGGAAAATATGCACAACCATGCAGATGAACCCTGAAAACACAGTGCCAAGCAACCAAAGCCTGTCATGCAAGGACAATCCGTGTGGTTCCATCTATATGCAGCACCCGGAGCAGGCGAGTAAGAGACAGAAGAGAAAGGTCACCCTCCAGGGCTAAGGCAGGAGAGAATGAGAAGAGGCTGCTCAGGGGAACGGGGTTTCTTTGGCGGTGATGAGAATGTTCTAAGCTTATTGCGGTGATGGCGACACAGCCCTTGAATCTATTTTAAAAGAAAAAATGGGGGGCGGAGGCAGCCGTACCCTTTACACAGTCTGTGGCTCCAGCTGCCCACCGCAAACGGCTCCCAGTATGCACCAGGCCTGAGACTGGAAGCCTGCAGGGCGGGGACGGCCCTGTCCTGTTCTGTGAATGGAGCCTGAGCCTGCGGCTCCCACACAGCAAGTGCCCCAGCAAGATCTCTGGGCCACCAGGAGGCTGAAAGGCTGGGGCCGGCCAGCACCCCCAGGGACCGCCAGCCCTGCGCCAGAGGCTTCTCCCCAGTCGCCTCCCTGGTGTGTGGATGGAAACCCAACAAAGCCTGCAAATGCTACTGTCGACGCTGGGCCTGGAGGAAGAGCCAAAATAGAACGTTCCAGCTCTTCTCAGGCAATGTTCAAGCTTTGGGGGCTGCTCCCGGAGACGCTCGCGCTCTCTCCTCTCCCTTCTGTCCCCATCTTCTCGACCCTGTGAGCCTCCGCCACTGGGAGCTCAGCTCCAGCAAGAGGCTCAGAGGGCCACAGGGACAAGCGCGGGAGTGTGGAGTCAGAAAGGGGCAGGCTGGGGTGCCGGCTCAGCTGCTGGGGCTCATGGAACCATCTTTTCAAAACGACTGGAAAATGTGACAGGAAGGAAGGGTTCTAGAGGGCGTGGAGAGTCCCCGTGTCGGCCCCACCTGCTGCTGCTGCAAACCATGGCATGTCCCCATAGACATCTGTGGTCCTGCGGGCTGGTCCCTCAGTGTCCCCAGCTGCCACCCCCAAACAGCTGGAGACAGATGACAAGGAAGGACCATGCAGAGGGCCAGCAGCAAGCCCTCTGCACACTTCCTGCGGCCACGCCTCAGGAAGTTGCAGCTGGGCCCTGCCATGCTGTCTCTGTTCTCCTGGGAATCAGAGCCCAGGATTCCCGCTGACCCAGACTCCAGGACCTGGGGAGACACAGCGGGCCTCACGGGGGGCCCACAGCCCACCTTTGTGCCTGCCCCACTGGCTGCTGCCCCAGGTGCCCACTGGCCTTGCCAACACCTGGAAACCAAATGGCTAGCACCTCTCTGCTGGCTCTGGGTCCCAGCTGGAGGTCATAGTCACATGTGCAAGGTTGAACCCAAGGAAGGAGCTGACCCGCCGTAAAAATGCAGGCCCATCTATCTTCCTAGGCTCCCACCTAGGGAACTGGGAAAGTTCACATTCCCGACACCCAAGCACTTTGGCTGCTTAACCCCCAAAATGCTTCTCAGCAGGCCTGCAGTGGTGGGGCCAGGGATGGGACTCTGGAAAGGGATCAGTTGGGTGGCGCCTCCTACAGCTCCCTGCTGTGAGGACATGGACGGGCATCTATGTCCCAGGCTGCACGTGCACCCTGACTCATCATAACAATCCCGGAAGTACTACCGACAGGAATCCTGCATGACCAGTGAGGAGAAACTGAGGCAAGGACGTGGAGTGACCTGCCCAAAGTGTCACAGTGATGGCACAGCTGGAACCCAACCCCAGCCAGCCTCTGGCTGCAAACCCCGGCTCCAAGCCAGGGGTCAGCAAATTGTTCCTGTAAAGGGCCAGATGGTAAATATTTAGGGCTCTGCTGGCCACATCTGGTTTCTGTTGCATATTCTTCTGGTGTTTTGTTTTGTTCTGTTCTGTTCTGTTTACAATCCTTTAAAAAATGTAAACACCATGTTCTGCTAACAGGTGTGCGAAACCGGCCACTGGCTGGATCTGGCAGGGCCCACACGGTTGCCAACCCACCAAACGCTTACAGAGCTCTGCCTAAAAATCGCGGGCAACTAATTCAAGTTTGGAAAGGACACCTCTATGGGGCTTCCTGGACCACAGGCTGCCAACACCCAGATGCCACAGCAGCTTCTGAACCCCAGCATTTCCCTGCCTGCCTGGGCACCAGAGCAGGGGCCAGGCCATGGCAGAGCTCCCCCTTGCACCCCCAGGGAGCAGTGAAGGAGCAACAGGCACAGGGAGGGTGGCCCACAGCGCACATCTGCGCTCACCAGCACAGCTGTGTCCAGCTCAGCGGCTCAAGCATCACCCGCCTTCTCCAGCAGACAGCAACGTTCACGATTTCTCTGGTGCCTTTCCCTCTCCTTGCCCTTCCAGCTCATGAAGCAAGGACACCATGGGCCCAGTGAGCATGTGCAAGAACCAGGCACCCCAGCCAAATGACCCCAGCAAGCAGGGCACCAGGACACAGCTGTCAGATACAGGTCTTCAGGACAGAGCAGCTGCCATCTGCAAGGGTTGGGAACCCTGGGATGAGGGCAGCAGATGGTGGCATTGCCATGCACTCAGCCTGGGATCTGCCAGGGGTTGATGCTGACACTGGGACTCAGCCTCCCTGACTCTCCAGGAGAGCAGCAGGCCTGAACCAGGACTGTAGAACCAAGGCGAGTCCAGGGTGGTTGGGCAGGGAAGGACACAGCAGGCGTGTGGATGGCTGTCATTTGCCAACCAACACCTGTGCCTCCTCATTCCCTGCTTTCTGGAATTGGGTGAAGGGACCAGACATGGGGCTGTGGCCTGTGGGCTCCGGCAACTGGTTCCAGCCTGGACATATGACCCAAGTCTGAGCTCAGAGTAATTGGCTCAGGAGCAGAGCACCTGACCCAGATCCCAGCCAATCAGAACACAACACTGCCTGCTCACCAGAGCAGAGCCTAGCGCAGGACCTCCTATTGGCCAATCGGAGCACAGCAGAGCCTGGTATTGGCCAATTGGAGCAAGGCAGAGCCCAGCTGGCAGTGACTGGGAGCATGATAAATGGTACAGCCAGGGCTTCTTACAATCTGTTCAAGCCGAACCAATGGCTCAGGCCTAAACCATTCTGAATATGAGGTTCCCCTGGCCACAGATGGCCACAGCCTGAGCGACTCCCCAACTTGCACCAGAACTACCTGGAGAGAGGTTCGGCCTTCCCCTCTGACTTTAAACTTGAGAAGGTGCAAGGCCAGAGCGACTACGGCCACATCTGCTGCCACACTGGAAATAAAGCAGAATGACAGAAAGCAGAGGGGACAGGAGAGAAAGTGACAGGGGCCGGGTCTGGATCCAGCCTGGCCCAAAGCCAGCGCTGCCGCTAGACTTCTCAGCTCCCCCAATTGCCTTGCAGGAGCCAGTGAGAGCCAAGTTTCCCTCCACTTCCAGCTCACCTTGAGGAGTAGCGGGTACTTGCAGATCCGCTGGATGGGGGACAGCAGGTAGCCCTCCAGGGGGATGTCCGTGGTCTTCCGGCCTCCCAGAAGCATACAGCTCTGCAAAGGAACAGAGACCTTCGTTAAAAGTCACCGAGGGGGGCTGGAGCGGTGGCTCAGCGGTTTCCGCGCTTGCCTGGCAAGCACGAGGACCTGGGTTCAAACCCCAGCACCACGTGCACAACGAAGTGTTGGAGCAACAAAGGCCATGTGAAAAACTAAATAAAGTTGTTTCTTTCTCTGTCTCTCTCACTGTCCTTCTCTCTTTAAAAAAAAAAAAAAAAAAAAACTCACCAAGGGCAGACAGGGACCTGAACCTCTCACATCCCCATGGGAAACACTTTAAAAAAAGAAAAAAAACATAGGAAGAGGAGGTAAGAAAGATGCACACTACAACCCAGCCAACACTGGGGTTGGCAGAGTGTGGCCTGAGGCCCAAATCTTGCCTGCTCCCTGCTCTGGAAAAGTCTTATTAGAACACAACCACATCCATTGCTGCTTTTCAGCTCTGGAGGCAGAGATGAATCGCTGCGAAGAAAACTGTACAGTTGGAAAGCCTAAAATATTTACCATCTAGCCTTTCACAGAAACGCTTGCTAATTCCTGGTCACGCATGCACCCAGGAGACAGGAGCACACACGGGCAAGACTGTCTCCTTTAGAAGAGCAAAAACTGAGAAGCAACCTAAATAGCTGTCCACGGCAGAATGGAAGAGCACATCTGTATTTTTGTTTAAGTCTGTGGCAGATTTATGCAATTGTACACCACACCACAGATAAAGCCGGACAACTAAAGTCGCGTGCAGCAACACAGATTAACCCTCCAAGATGTACTCTGGTGCAAAAAAAAAAAAAGAAAACAGAAGGGTATGCATGGTACACATCCACTTACACAAATCTTAAAGACCCAAAAAACGCAACTGGGAACTGTTTATGGAGAACTTATAAACAGAAAGACGTGCTTGGGAAAGAAATGTTTCAGATTCCAAAATAAGTCACCTTGGCACCGGGAAGATGGTGGAAATTGGGAAGCGAACTGGGGAATCTTCAACCGTAACTGAAAACCTTTTATTGCTTTACCTGGGAAGTGGGTGCATGAATGCTGTCTTAACAAGACCCACACTTTGGTCACAGAGTTAAGGAATGCAGCTCTATCTGGAACCAGACACAGTTAGCCTGATTCCCACTCTTGGCCCCAGCTCCCCGCCACACCCATCAACTCAACATCCTTCCGGATCACCACTTCCTGCACACCAGGTCTCACCCTGGTCCCTTCTGGGCCCCAGCCTAGAATGCTCTCTCTTCCCCAAAATATAATGGAAGACAGCATTTTACCATCTTCGTGCATTGCTGGCAATGGCCAGGCACCTGCCAGGTACCCAGAAGGCCCCCAGGGCTCTAATCCTGACCACCAACCACCATGCCACTGAAAATCATTATTCCCACAGGAACTTCAGTCTATCAACCCCAGTTCACCCCAGAGCACAGGAGCCAGCTGACAGGACCCTGGGCTTGGAATCTTGATGCCAGCTTCCCTGCCCCAAACCCGTCCTGTCAGCCCAGCCAACACCCCGTCCTCCTGGGGTCTCCACAGTGGACCATTTGTCACATTCCAGGGACTGTCCTCTCCTTTGAAGTGGCCCCAATTTAAAAATCCACTTTTAGGGTGGTGGGAACTGCACGTTAGTCACGTGTCTGTGGGTGACAGTCCCGAGTCCCTGAGGCTCACGCTGGGCACAATGTATGCACAATTGAGCGAAGGAGCTAAGCCTGCCGTACCGAGGGGCCTCGGCCCTCCCCTCCCACACCTCCTAGTGACTGGAAGAGAACCAGTCCTGAGGACAGGGCTCCCACCCATCTCGCCTCACTCCTTCACTCATTTGCTCTGTGCACAGTCTGCTTACACAGGGCATGGCTCCAACACAGGGGCCAGGGATCAGCCCCCAAAACAAATCCCCTGCCTCCCTCCAGTGAAGCAGAACCAGAGAGCACACGCTCACCACCCTGGAACCGGTGTGCACCCCTGGCTTCTATGACCCCTGGGGAAGCTGCAGCACAGAGCAGGCCCAGGTGCCAACGCTGCCCCTACTGTCCTGCTGCAAGGGGCCCTCTCTTGGAGGAGCTGTGTTCTGCCACCCCAGGTCCTGCTCTGGCTGAGTGGCCCGGTTCCCACCACCATGACTGCCCAGCACAGATGGGGACCCAGGCCGCTGCAGCTAGGAGGTGCCAGGCCCCACACTGCTCACACTCAGGCCTTTGTCCTCTGAGCCAGCGCTGGCCACAAGCTGCCGTGGTGACGTCAGCTCTGGGCAGAGAACAGGGAGCCTGGGGGCAGGGGTTCTTTCCCCAGGGCTGGCAGGAGAAGGGCCAGTCTCTGTCCAGGATCAAGGAGCTTTCACAGGATGCTCACGGCCACCAGCTACCCTGCCCACCCCACACACTCCAGGTTGGGTATTTCACTTAATCTTCACTTAGGTGGAAGAACAAGGCAAGCATTACGCACAGAGCCACCATTCATGAGTCTCCTGTTACACTCTAGGCGCTGGGGAAGAACTTTCCAGAATGCTCTCCTTAGTCCTCCCAGGCTGCAGAAAGGGTTAGGTAAGGTGTCAAGCTCATGGTGGCCCTCCTCCCTGGTGGATCCCACCCAGACCCTCAGCTTTAAACACTATCTGAAAACACAGGCTTATTTCTCCAGCCCAGGACCTTCCCTAAACTCCAGCCTTGGACCTCTGACTGCCTGCCCAACACCCTGCCTGGACGTCCACAGGCATCTTTTTGCGGGGAGGGGTAGCGGAGGAAGTACTGGGATTGAACTCAGGAGCGCTTTATCACTGAGCCACATCCCCAACCTTTTTTTTATTTTGAGACAGGGTCTTGCTAAGTTGCTGAGGCTGGCCTTGAACTTGTGATCCTCCTGCCTCAGCCTCCCGAGTTGCTTGGATTAACGTCATGCACCACCTCACCTGCCCTACTGCAGGCATCTTAAACCTAATGTACCCACAGTGGAATGTTTACCCACCTCACATACCTGCTGCCACCCTGGCCTTCACTGCATGGGGAAAGCTGTTTGGCCCCACCCTGGAGTTCCCTTCGACTCTTCTCCTTCATACCCCAGGCAGACTGTCAGCAGGAACTTCATGTTCTACAGGGACCAGATTGCTGCCGCCACCACCACCTTGTTCTCAGCCACCGTTCCTCCCACTCTAGTAGCCCTGTAAGGGAATGAGTGGCGATCCCCAAAATGCCAAGCTGCCCAGAACCTAAGAATGTGACCTTGGGCTAGTGTAGTGGCTCAGCGGTTACAGCGCTTGCTTGGCATGTACAAGTACACAAGTTCGAACCCCAGCCCTACACACATAACAAAATCTCAGAGCAACAAAGGCCACATGAAAAACTAAATAAAATTGAGTCTTGCTTTCTCTGTCTCTCTCACTGACCCTCTCTCTTTAAAAAAGAAAAAAAAAAGAGTATGACCTTATTTGGAAAATAGGGTCTCAACAGATGTAATTAGTCATCCTACTGAACTGAGGGGATCCTAAATCTAATGACTCCTGTCCTTATAAGAGGAGGACACAGAGGAGCCATGCAAAGGGAGGCAGAGATGGAACCATGGCATTTGAAGAGGAAGACAGCTTCCCGAGAGGCTCTGGGGCAGCCCTGCTCAGCCCTGGTCCAGACCTGTGCGAGAATGAAGGCAGTGGTTTTAAGTCACCAGGCTGTGGCAACTGTGTGTGACCCTCCTCAGGTCCCTCGTTTCCACTCACATACGGCTGGGGGTCTCTCCCAGCACAAGCCAGGTCAAGGTGCTCCTCTGCCTGGCTCAGAGCAACCCTAGATACTCTCAGGACCTGATGCTGCCACACACTGTACTGTGGACAAAGCACCTAGACATTATGTTGAACAAAAGCAGCCGAAAGCACCTGCTGAGTCCATTCATGTGGAATTCCAGAAAGGGAACGCCAACTTGGTAAGAGAAACGGCACCGTGGCTACCTGCAGAGGCCCAGAGGGCAGACTGAGAAGGAGCCCAGGAGCCTCTGGAGGGATGGACATCCTGCCTGCTGGCTCGTGGCCCACAGCTGTGGACAGGCGCTGCACCGGCTGCCTGCCTGGTTCATCACTACCTCGGATCCTGCTCATTCCTCCCAGGCTCCTCCCTCCAGCGCCCTGGCCTCCTGCTGCTCCTCGCTCATGCCTACCTCAGGTCCTTCACACCCACGGCTCCTCTGCCTGGAACTCCTGCCCACAGACACCAGCCTCCCATTCACTTTACCGCATCTCTGCTTAAACGTCATCTGACAGCTTTTCCAAAGACCAATCTAAGACAGCAGCCAGGCCCTAAGTCCCTCTAATGACATCACTAATAGCACAAGGGCTACCATTCGACTCCGTCCACAAGAACAGGGCCTTGTCTTGCTCTGTTCACTTAGAATGGTCCTGCTGGATCGCAGGTGCCTGGTAAGAGGCTATTGAATGAATCCATGTTCAACAGACAAGAAAACTGCTCCAAAGGAGAGAAAGTCTCTGCTTGCCACCCAGCTGGCGCTGCACATCCTGAGCAGGGGCAAAGTCTGTTCCCAACTTCCTGATGCCCCACAGCACGCTCAGGACAGCTCTTCTGCAGGCGGCCAAGAGCTGGGAGACGCCAGCAAGGAGGCAGATGGCACATGTGCTGGCCCCCGTGCATCCTCCCCTGCCCCACCAGAGCTGACACCGCTGCCCCAGGAAAGTGGCAATGTGGCCTCCAGGAAGATGCACATGGGAGAAGGGAAGGGGAAAGGCACTCTTTCCACCCCACAGCCTGGCCCTCACCTTCCTGGCACCTTCCCACTTCTTGGGACCTAAGAGGCCAAAGGGATGCTCCTGGAGGCAGGAGGCTGAGCCTCTAGTAGGGCCTGCTACCCAAAGTGACAGGCCAGCCCCTCTGTCCTGCAGATGGTGCTGCGGTGACTGCCCAACTTTGCCTTCTGCAGACTGTTTTATGAACACAGTGCAAAAACTGGGGTGTGGGGGTGCACAGACCAGAAGTCAGCATCTCAGCAAGAACCTGACCTGCCCGAGGCCGACTCACCCTCCCTCCATGGCTCACAGGGACTAGGCCAAGCGGCACACGCTCACTCAAGAAGTGAACTTTTGAATCGGATTTCTGGGGATGCCTTCATGGGTACCATGTGTTAAGAAGTGTGCCTGGGAATCTTCTTACAGAGCTCCGCTCTCTGCGAGCCTGGTTCCTATGCTTCTGTCGGCTCACCGTCCTTCCTTCTGGCTCAACTCTCTACATGCCGATCAAGATCAACAGAATGGGGCAGGGTGTCACTGAACCAGAGGAAGCTTAGAGGTGAAAGGCCTGGCTAGGCTCCTAATGAGCTCAGTCACTTTTCAAGCGTGGACCTTGAGAAAGTAGCTCAATATCTTAGAATCATAAAAGTCACAAGACAATGCAGAGAAAAACAGAGAGACACATCCTGGTAACATGATTTGATCACCTAGACTCAGCCGTGCCTGAAGCCCTCTCAGGTCTTAACCTTCTTAGAAAACTGAACTAGTAAATTCATTTTAGTTGTTATTGTTGTTTTGCTTTGCGATTTTAATTGGATTTTCTTTTACTTATGATCAAATAACCCTAATAGCACTAGTAATCATAATAATAATGGTAGTTACGAGAATCACTACTACACCACTTTTATTAGGACCATTACTTCAGTCCAGGAATTAACGGTTGACCCTAAACTGGCAGACTATTTTTGCAAAGAAAATTTTATTAGAACATTACCATGCTCATTCCTTTCCATATTATTTACAGCAGCTAAATATTCATGGCCACAACTGTACAGGCTGAGTCACTGTGACGGGGCTGTGTGATGCACAAAGCCAAAACAGCCTCTAGCTGGCCACTTGGAGGAGAGGACAGGTCTGCCAGTCCCACTTCACCCAGGAGACCCCACTGAGGAAGAGCACAGATGTCACAGCTGGCCAAAGCCCCTCATGCCCAGAGCTTCCCAGGCCGAGGCACAGAGAGCCAGGTACACTTACCAAGAGGAAGGCATGCACAGTAGGGATCTTGCTGAGCACAGCAGGCCTGGCTCTCTTACCAAGAGGAAGGCGTGCACAGTAGGGATCTTGTTGAGCACAGCAGGCCTGGCTCACTTACCAAGAGGAAGGCGCGCACAGTAGGGATCTTGTTGAGCTCTACCAGCAGCCGCAGGGCCTTCTCGTGGTTGCTGCAGTACTCTTCGTACACACAGAACTTGTCCTTCTGCAAGACAAGGACACAGCTTGTAGGAGACCGATCATGGCAGGAGGTCAGATGCCCTGAGATATAGGCCTGCAGGGACAGGGCCACCCGGGACTAGTGAAGGAGGGACTTGGGGTGAAGCAGATTCTGCTCAGCTCCTGCCTCCCAGCTACCATCTGCCCCAAGCCCACACTCAGCAGCCTGAGTCACCTTCAGAAAGCAGCATAGCCCAGTGGTTAAGGGCACAGAGAAGGCCATGTCATGGGCTTAAAGCCTGGCTCTGTATTTCCTAGCTGTGAACTTAGGCAAGTTACCTGACCTCCCTGCGCCTCAGTTTCCCCAACAGTATGGTGGCATTAATAAAGGTTATGGAGTTGTCATGGCAGGGGCATAGCACTGTTGACCTCCACATGCCCCTGGGCCCAAGCTGGATCCTTTCTAGCATAGAGATCACTGGGGGTCACCAGGTCTGTACCCATCAGCTATGGTTTCCGGAACTGGAAGGGAGCAGGAAGCTCTCCATTGAGCATGCTGGTTCCAAAAGCTTTGCGGAACCTGCCAAGCCCAAACAAGGATGTCCTGGGTGAGGCTACTGGGGAGGAAGGGCTGCAGGGCGTGGGCCAGGGCAGGGGTGGGCAAGAGACCCCATGAAGCTCGGGAAGGAAGAGGCGGGTCTGCAAGGCGTGCGGCTCATCCAGCTTCTAAACAAACCCCCTGCCCCGCTTCTGAGGGACTCCAGGAAGCAGGAAAGCAGAGGGAATGGGTTTCCATGTCCAAGCGCCCCTCCTGCATGCTGGCCCTGACGGACAGCCACACAGCGCATGTCCCCCACTCAGGGCAGGCACGCTGCTCCCTTGGGAGCCCTCACGAGAGCCTCCCGTGATAATTACTGCAGTGGGACCCACTATGTGTGGGAAACCCTTGTCCAGTGTCTCCAAGACCTGACTGCAGAACAGGACTCAACTCTCACAATCCCATGCCCACATCCAGCTCAAGGTCACGACACGGGGTAGGGCAAGAGCAGGAGGCAGTACCCAGGGTACCCAGGCAGTACCCAGGGAACCCAAGGCAAGCCACAACCCCAGCCCAGGCACTGCGGTATGATGCTGCCCTAGGATACGGCACACCAGGGCCAGTTGCTGCACCTCCCAGGATGGCTTGCTCATCTGTACCGGAGGAGACAGGCCCCCAGCTCCCGGGCTGCCAAGGCCTGAACAATCTATGTAGGATGACAAAGAGTCCTAGCCTACCACAAGAGCACCATGATGCTCCACAACCACCAGCCATAAACAGGAACACCATCAACAGCCATGAGGGGAGAAGACCAAAACAACGCCACAGTGACACAAAGTACACACGCACGCACACACACACACACACACACACACACACACGCTGCAGGACCCCCCGACACACACACATGCACACACACACACTGCAGGACAAACCCCATGTACTCTCCTAGGAACCACCTGACCACCTGAAGCTGTAACACACATGCGCAGAAACCCGCCAAGTCACAAAACCACTTCCAGTCTGCACAGCCCTCGAGATGTTGCCACATGATAACAAAGTCAGGGTAGGAAAAGAGGGGGACCCCAGCACCCACAATGCCCAAGTTGGTCTTTTCTATTTCCACTGGTCTCAGATGAGCCTGGCAGGCTGAGGCAGGAGGATCCCAAGCTGGAGACCAACCTCAGCAACTTAGCAAGACGGTCTCAAAAAAACATATCAAAAGAGCTGAGGTAGGGGCTGGAGCGGTGGCTCGGCAGGTCTGGCGCTTGCCCAGCATGCGTGAGTACGCGAGCTTAAACCCCAGCACCACGTTCACAACAAAGTTTTGGAGCAACGAAAGCCACAAGAAAAACTAAATAAAAATATAAAAATTGTTTCTCTCTTTCTCTCTCTCTCACTGTTCTTCTCTCTTTAAAAAAAAAAAAAAAAGCTGGGCTGGGGTACAGCTCGGTGGGAGAGAGCCCCGATTCAATCCCCACTACTGAAGAGGGGAATCAAGTGAGCCCAGAGGACCAGGAAAACCAGAGGACAGCGAGAAGCTTAGACCCAGGGGAGGGGGCTCCCAGACCATCTGGAATCAGGACTCAGGTGCAGGAAAGAGGCAGGGGCCCTTTTTGGTGGCAGGAGCTGGCCTTTGACCTGCAGGGCTGCAGAGGAAGGCTGGGCTCTGGGTGTGGGCACCAGCAGCAGGAGCTATCTCGGTCCCTCTGCAGCCAGGAGCCTGGGCTTCCCTGGGCCCTCAGCCCCTGCCATTAGCACTGCTAAGAAACAAGACACCGAAAGTCCCAAGTCACTGGAGCTGTACGCGCCAAGCGCAGGTCCTGCAGCCAGACCACCCCGGCTCACAGCCCAACTCCCCTGCCTTGTGACCTTGGGCAAGACAAGTCACCTTTCCGAGCCTCTGCATTGTCATCTATAAATTATGGGCAAGAATGACACTCTCATCACAAGGCCATCAAGGTGAATTCCTATGACGTGCTTAATACGGTTCACTGTATGTGCTCAGTACCAACTGGGATTTTTACTGCAAGTCAGCATCGTCGCGGTGTCTCCGTCATTAGTTCAGAAAATTCTTTATCCCATCCATGAACTGATCTGTGATGGGACAGGGCAGCGGAGGGGCAGGTTTGATGGCTGAAACAAGACAGGCAGTCAGAGGAAGGTGCCTGGGCAGACGGGAGGGCTGCAGGGGAAGGCAGCAGGCGGATTCTGAGAAAGATGGTGGGCCTGACCGCATGGCTGCCTTCTCATCCGTGTACTGTCTGCCTCCTCCCAGGCCCCAGGCTGCATCTGCTGAGGCCCCTGCACTGGAGACAGGAGTCCCTGGCAAAGAGCAGGTACCATGAGTGTTTGATGAATGAAAACAAGAAAAGAGAGGAAGGAACCGAGAGAGGCCTCGCAGCCCCTCAAACCAGCACCGCCTTTCCTCCCAGACTGACCCCACCTCACCCCCACACCAGAGGTGAGCATGTGACCCAGGCCAAACCAATCAGGGCTCCTGTCCTACCCAGGCTGGTCACATGGCCTCAGAGGACTCAAGGTCCCCAGCTAGAGTTACTGGAAAGAGAAGTTCTGTTTGAGCTGTTGTTGCTATGTTGATAGCATCAGCCTAGAGTGGCCAAGGGTTACCTTGGCTATCATGTGAGGCATGAACCCCATACACCACACCACCACCACCCTCCTCCAAGAATGAAACCAACATATACACAAACACCCCGGGGATAGAGCAAAAGCAGGTCCTGAAAATTTCATAGGGGATCCTGGATCCAGCAATGCCTGAAACCAGAAAACCTCCCTGAACATTTTATTTATACTTGCCAAAAGTTCTTTCTTTGTTTAAACATATCTGAGTTGGCATATTTGCCATTTACAATAAAGACAGTCCTGATTCAAGTATATGTTCAAAGGGGGAATAACATTAAATATACAGACCCAAGCTCAGGGAAGTGAATCTCCCTGTCCACCTCCACCTGTACCACTCTCCTCCAGCTGCAGGGCCTCCCTTCTGCCCTCAAGCATGCCAAACCTGCTCCAGCTCAGGGCTTCTGCCCTCTCCTCTCTCAGTATGGAACAATCTCCCCAAAATCACCCCATTCCACCACCTCAGAGAGCCCATCCCTGCCTAGTTGCCAGATGAAACACGGACACCAGGCAGGATCCTAATTTCAGGTGCACACAGTTAAGTGCTTAGTCAAGGTATCACCCATATGCTGCACAAAATAAACTCGCTCTAAAAACCTAAGTGTAGCCTACCTGAACTTCAACTTCGCCTTGGTGGACTGTTTTCACTCGAAAGTCCAGCAACCCCGACCCTGACCCTGCCCTCCTGATTGAAGAAGGTCATTTTATAGTGGTCCCAATCTGCACGGCCACCTGAAATAACCTGTTAACTTATCCTCATTCCTCCAGCCTGTGAGCCTCCTGGCAGCCAAGAACAAGTCTGTCTTATTTAGTGCCAAGTCCTCAGCTGAACACAGTGTCCGGTGCTCAGGTGACGCCCGGGTGCTCGAGGAGACTGTACAGCATCAGATAGCAGAAAACAGACTCCAGAGCTAGGAGGTGTCAGCCCGAACCCAGCTCCGAAACTTAGCAGCTATGAAAACCTGCTCTATGGCTTTCTCTGGGCCTCGGTTTCCTCACCAATAAAACAAGTACAATTATAGTATCCACCTTGAAAGACCATTGTGAGCCAGGCACAGTGGCGCACACCTGTAATTGCAGTGACTCAGGAGGCTGAGGCAGGAGGATCACAAGTTCAAAGCCAGCCTCAGCGACCTAGCAAGACTGTCTCAAAATAAATAAAAGAAGCTGGCTCAGTGGGTAAGCACCCCTGGGTTCAGTCCCTGGTACCAAAACTTAGTAAATGAATAAATAAAAACTTGTGAAGTTTTAACAAATTAGCACAGGACTAGTCTGTGATAAACTCCATGGTTGGCGAATGAGGAGGTAAGGGCTTCTCCCACCCGGCAAGCAAGGTTGGCACAGTGGGCGGATCTGGGAGCCGGGGCCCCTCTTCTCTGGATGGCCTGTCTGCTGAGCTCTGTTCCCAATTACCAGCCCCCATCCCAGACGCTGCCTGCCTTGCTGCCCGTCGTGGGAAAGCATTTGCAGGCAGGGCACAGAGGAGCCTGGGATGTGGCCTCTTTTCTTCGGGCTGCAGTGGGTAGTGGTACACCAAGCAGCTCCCGTCCACGAGGGCACAGGCACCCACTTCCAGGCTGGGAGTGACAGCAGCCAACAGCCCTCTACTGAGTCTCCTCCCAGGCCGGAGGGAGCCACCTGCATGAGGTTGGCACCCCTTCCCCAGGCAGCCCACATCTGCCAGGCAGCATGGGCATGAAAGCCGCTGCCTTGACACAATGGTGCACAACCCCACCATCCCAGCTCCAGGGTCCTTCAGGGGTCCACTGAGACCAGTGGAGCCTGCACAGCCTCACCTTCTGCTGCAGCCACAGGTCACCTGCAAGTGAATCTCCGGCCGCCAGAAACAGCCCACAGGCCACTTTTAAAAACCCTGAGACAGATGATTCAGCCAGATTCTCCATGGGCACAGGGCAGCGGGGGTGATGGCTTCAAGTTTTAAATTAATAACATGATTTAAAATTAAAAACACTGACTCACACCCTGGGAAACCTGGCTCCTTTTTCAACGGTTGCAATTAGTCAAGGAAGATCTCGGCTGGTGTGACATGACAGATTCCCACCAGTCTCACGGGACTCTTCCCCAGGAGCCAGAGCTCCAGGAAGATGTGCTGCTATGGTTTGGTTTCTGCTGCGTTTGTTCTTAGGAGCATCTTCTGTCTACAGCAAGAGCCATTCCTTCTCCACAGCCAAGGGTGATGCAAATTTCCCTTTTTTAAGTACGTTTACTTAAAATTTTTAATTGCATCAATTTCCAAAAAATCCAACAACACCAGGGCAAGCAGACACGGCAGATAGGGCCACCTGAACGCATCCATCAGCAGCCTCAGGGGCTCTGACTCCAGGGCCGGACCTTGACCTTGCTGGGTGCGCTCCCTGTCACCCTGTCAAGTGGGCTGGGAGCCTGGGCTAGAGCCTGTTTCTGGTGTCCCTGCCCACATGTTGTTTATGTTTTAGAAACAGACAAAATAAACAAAAAGGAGCAAAATGTCCAGGAAGTCACGTGGCAACTGGGCAGAACGGGGCCTCACACCTTCAGGAAGGGCAGGCTGGTGAGGATACAGAAGGGGCATTCTAGAAAGGAGGTGAGCAGGAGGGAGAGGGAAGCACACCACATCTGTGGGGAATCACTCAGGCCCCAGGGCAACAGGCTCCACGTGTCCTAGAACAGCCAGGAGGAAGGCTCCGAACCAGACAGGGCCTGCAGGGCTTGGGGACCCCATGCCAGGGCACGGCGGCCTCAGGCAGATTTGGGAGGGGAGCAGGAGCCCAGCCACACGTCTCCAGGGGTCTCTCTGGCAGCTGAGGGGTGCCCGTCTCCCAGTGCTGCCTTTCTGTCACACCCTGGGACATCTGTCCTGTGGCTGGAGGGACAGGGCCCACTGAGGTCCAGGGTGGCTCTAGTCCTGAGGACTCGGTGCACAGCTGTGCCCCAGAGAAGCTGAGGAGGAGGTGGCAGGGAGCAGGGATCCCACAGGCACAAGATGCAAATAAGCAAACTCACCAAGCCTTACCCTGACGAGACCACTGCTGTTATTAACTCTCCAGACCACCCCGGAGGGTGGGCTTCACTGTCCCTACTTAACAGGTGAGGAAACTGAGGCAGAGAGAGGTGAGGCCTGTCCTGCAGGGCCACAGAGCCAGTAAGCAGCAGGGCCAGATGCAGTCAGGCAGCCAGGTCCAACATGCTGGACCTCAGGGCCCAGGCCCAAGCGTGCTGTGCCCCACCCAGGATGACTCCCCAGCAGGCCAGAGCTTCCCCGGGGTGCGCCATCATGGCCGGTGGGCAGGGATTTCACCAAGCATCTCTGACTCCATGAGGGTCCATGCAGGAGGGGTAGGAGGAGAAGCTGCCTCCTGTGCACTGGACCCCCACCCTCTCCCCAGGAATCCTGCAGAAAGACAGCTGGGGAGAGCTGAGCACTGATCAGGGACCTGAGGGGCCAGGAGACCCCGGGGGGCTGGGGCTGCTGACAAGCCAGAGAGTGCACCTCTGGGAGTCAGCTTCCCACTCTCACCTTAGGCCACCACTTCAAACCCCAGAGCCACCTGCTCCCATGTGTGTCCCAGCTGACGCTCGGGGACAATGGCTCAGGGCAGCTGGCTCCAGGGACTTCACTCCAATTAACTCATTTTATCCACATGACAGCCCCAGGCAGCAGGTGCCACTGCTCACCTGCTTTACAGAGAAGGAAACTGAGGCACCAGAAGTGAAGTGGTGCCCATGGTCCCTCAGCCAGTCAGCACATGAAAAGATGTGACTGTCCCTCCCATCACTTGCATTTTCCTATACAGACATACCTGTTGGACCCCAGATGCCAGTCAGCCCTCCTCACCACCTCCAGTGCTACCAGGCTGGTCCATCCCAACATCTTAGCCTCCCTGCCTCCCTCTCACAGCCAAAGGGCCCAGCAGACCTGAGCAGACCCCCTCCCTCTGCGGCTCTCCAGAGTGACTTCAGCACCCTCGCCGTCACATCCTCCCACGGGGCCTATTTCAAATGTGGAGGAGTGTCCACCCCAGGAGGACAGCGACAGCACAGACAATGGGGCAGCCCCAGCTGCCAGGCACTGTTCAGAGACCTCAGGAGCTTAGGCCCAGAAGAGGACACTGAGGCACAGGTGTGTCCCACCTGCTGAGAGCAACACCGCTTGGGGGCAGCCTGGCCAGTGCCCTCCTGGGCTCCACGTGGGACTGCTGCCTCCTCTGGGCTAGAGCTCCCAAGGGCATCTGACCGTCAAGACAGGACCCTCGGAGAAGCAGCCCAGGTGACACCTGGCTGACCCCAGCCCAGAGCTCATGCACTATAGCTCCTTGACCTCAGTACAGCTGACCATAAGGGCAGAGACAGCTCCTGGGGGCTCCTGTGCACTGCAGGGCATTTGGTGGTGCCCACCCACTAGAAGCCAGCAGCACCCCCAACCACAGTGTGACAACGAAAATGTCTCCAGTGACTGTGCTGTGCCCCTGGGGAGAATCTCACACATACACACACACACACACACACACACACACACACAGATAAGCACACACATACACACATATGCAAACACCGATACGCACACATACATACACACATACACACACATGCAAACACCAATACGCACATACACACACATATGCAAACACAGATACACACATGCAAACACAGATACGCACACACATACGCATGCAAACACAGATACACACACATATGCAAACACAGATACACACACATGCAAACACCAATATGCACATACACACACATGCAAACAGATACGCACACACATACACATGCAAGCAGATACACACACATACACATGCAAACACAGATACACACACATACACACAATATGCAAACACAGATACGCACACACACACACACATGCAAACACAGGTACTCGCACATACACACACATACAAACACAGATACGCACACACATACACACATATGCAAACACAGATATGCACACATACACACACATGCACACACAAACAAAGATACACACATGCACACACATGCAAACACAGATACACACACATACACACATATGCAAACACAGATACACACATGCAAACACAAATACGCACACATACACACACATATGCAAACACAGATACGCACATACACACACATGCAAACAGATACACACATGCAAACACAGATACGCACACATACACACACATATGCAAACACAGATACGCACACATACACACACATATGCAAACACAGATACACACACACATACACATACATACGCACCAAGAGCCACGGCTCTCTGCAAAGCTTCACTGCTTTATCTCTGAGTCTTTCAAGGACCCAAGGGGGTTCTCAGAGGAAGAAACTGAGGCTCAGAGTGGTGGAGGAGTTTGCCCCAAGTCTCATGCCCAGGAGACTAAGGTGGCCTTTTCTCCTGTGAGGGGAGTCATGGGCAACACAGAGCACGGGGGCATGGAGAGGGGTCCCCTGGCGTCCAGGGAGTTGGGAGCCCTGCAGGGTCGACTGTGACAAGCACAGCCTCTCTGGCCCGCAGCCTGAGGGGGCATCGGGCATCAGGTGCCCTTGCTGGCCAGGGGTGGCCAAGCCTGATTCAGAACCAGGCTGTCTGGTGCCACGTCGCTCCTCTGGCCACTGGCTGGCCCTATTGGTCATTCTGTGGCAGAGGGACTCTTGAGGCCAGGAGGTCATAGCCCCAGGACACAGCCACTAAAGCAAGAGGCCACACTGTGCATCGCGTGGCTGGTCTCCCAGTCAGGCCTGCAGAGAAAGCGTCCGAGGCAGCAGGACACCGTACTCACGAATTTCAAGAAGACGTTCCCGAGTTCGTGCTGAGACTGCGGCTCCGGGTGCAGGCAGTACTCCAAGGCGGCCAAGAAATCCTTGTGAACTTCCAGGATGTCTTCAATGTTGGAGAACAGGATCTGTGGGGACCACGGGACAGGGCAAGAACACATCAGCCACGGCCGCAAAGGAGAGCCTCACGCCAGCCACAGACGAGGAACTGCGGCTGGGAGAGCAGAATTCCCACACTGCCCCACAGGCCGCAGGGTGAGAGCTTCACTCTGAGCCCATCACACCAGGGTGCCAGCGAGCACCCCCACAGGGCGGGCACAGCAAGCATCCAACCACAGGGAGAAAACACAGGAGTGAAAACCTGGAGAGCAACCCCAGCACTCGCCTCCTCCGCCTGTCCCCCAGGGCCACCCTGCAGCAACCCCTCCTCCACAGCTCTCCACACCTCTGCGCCTCCACTTTCCCATGCACGGAAGTGAACTCAGAACTCTCCCCGCCGCAAGGTCCCCGTCCAGGACCAGGAGGTCTGGAAGGCATGGGGGTTGGACGTCTTCCTTGGCCCTGTGTGCTGGGCCCTCGGGTATGCATGGTCCCCTCCTCTCTCCATTTTCCCCTTGGATAGGGACCTCCAGGGTCCCAAGGACTAAAAAGTGGCTTCCCAAAACAGCAAGGTCACATCAGAGCCAGGCCTGGGAGCAGGGCATCAGCCAGGCACACAGAAGGCCATTGATGTCCTCCTCAGCCTCCTGGAGCCAGGGCCAAGACAAAACTGGCCTGCTTACTCCTCGGTTCCACCCAGCACAGGCAGGAGGGCAGCTGGAGAAGCCAGGCCCCCAAAACACTTGGGAAGGGATTTTCCATTGGCTCCAAGCCAGGGGGCCAGACATAAGGAGGCTGGAAGACAGGGTGGTCACTCTGAGGCCAGAGAGAAGGTCTCACACGGGGAACAGGACCAAGCCAGAGTTCTCCAGGGCTGCAGGGAGCATCTGGGGGAGGACACAGCCAGCACCAGCAGGTGACGTCCCCTCCCCAGCATCGCCTGGGAGCAGTGAGGCACACACAGGAGCAGGGACGTCAGTGAAGGGGCAGTGCAGGTGTGCACACCTTAACATTCTCCTCGGTGAGGCCCTTCTCCACGGAGTCCGTCACGTTCTGCCGGATGCGGTGCAGGAAGGCCTGCGGGAGAGAAGCGGGAGAGGGGTGTCAGCAGAAGAGACGCCAGCTCAGACGAATGGCAACCAGGGCTTGGCACCCAAGAAAAACTCTCTGCCTACAATGAGCACGCCAGACCACCCTCACCCCGATCGGGCAGCAAGTGCTGAGCGTCCACGACACCCAGCCCTCGGTGCTGCCCACAAGACCCAGAGAACACCCAGAGCCCCTGCTTTGGTGGACCTGCAGCCCAGAAAGTCCCTGACAGGTGACAGTGTTTCCTCCTTTTTTATTTTTACAATTAACCTCCAACCTTTACCACATTCACATGGTTCGAAAGTCAAAAATACAGGGGATGGATAAGGACCCAGGTTCAAACCCCAGCACCATGTACTCAAGTGTCAGAGAATCTAAGGCCAAATGAAAAAGATCACAAATGAAATGGACTCTCTCTCTCCTCTCTCTCTCTCTCTCTCTCTTTAAATACAAACACATGTGTGTGCACCGTATCAAAAGCACAAAAAGTCCCTCCTCCACGGGGCCCATCCAGAGCCCCTCCCCGTGGGAACTGCAGCCAGTGGTTTCTCGGTGTTGATCAGGCAAATCACATGCACACAAGGGCACACATGGATGTGTACACACTCCTCTGCTTTGTCCTTCTACACAACAGAAAAGGGCAGCATACACAGGGCGGCAGCGTGGAGATGAGTCCCCGCCCTCCCGGGAGCTGCCCGGGGTCCTCCCGTGCAGATGGACCATAGTCCTTCTGCTCCATTTTTCTGGGGCTCAGCACAGGGAAGTCCCTTCCCTCCTCTGTGAGATACACGGCCTGATGGTGAGAGGGAGGGACGGTGGGGCAAGCAAGCACGCACCCTCTCCACGTGGGAGCAGGTGGGGAGGCAGAGGCCCAGGACTACCAGACGTTCTAATTGTGTTTTTCCTTTTTCTTTTTTGAGAGGAAGAGAGAGAGAGAGAAAGAGAGAGAGAAAGAAAGAGAGAGAGAGGAGAGAGAACAAACGTTATTTAGTTTTTCACATGGCTTTCGTTGCTCCAACACTTCGCTGTGTGTGTGGTGCTGGGGCTCGAACCTATGTCCTCACACATGCCAGGCAAGCGCCATAACCACTGAGCCACCATTCCAGTCCCTGGTTACTTTGTTTTGTTTTTGGTGCCTGGGATTGAACCCAGCGGTGTTTTATCACTGAGCCACATCCCCAGCCCATTTTATTTTTTATTTTGAGACAATGTCTCACTAAATGGCTGAGGCTGGCCTTGAACTTGCAATCCTCCTGCCTCAGTCTCCCAAGCCACTGGGATTACAGGTGTGCTCCACCACACTGAGCTGCCATTAGCATATTTCAAAGCAAAATCTCCCGGCTTTTGGGTGTTGGTGAAAGGAGGCCTCCGTTAGGGGAGAAGCACAGGAGCAGGGGGACCAGGACAAGGTGCACTGTGCCATCAGAGATGGCTGTGGCCTGGCCCTGAAGGTGTGGGCAGGACAGGGCCAATAGGAGAGAGATCCAAGGGGGCCTCTAAAGAAGACCAAGGCGGGCTACCCAGCGACCTCTGCCTGGCTTGCTCCAGCTCCAGGAGGCCACAGTCACATGGAGACCCCTGGACTTCTCACAGCCACAGTGAGTTAAGGTAGCCTGTCAGCTGCATGTCTTGCTAAGATTGGTTACAGCCCTCGGGCCCAGGCAAACAAGTGGTCTGCCCGTCACGCAGCCCAGCTGCAGGTTAATTAAGAGAGAGTCCCATCCACCACACTTGTCTGGGGAGATTTCTGTGTGCCAGGGAGACGGCAGGGACAGCCCACGGTAGTGCTGGGGCTAGGGGAGGCAGGGCCAGGCAGCAAAAAGGAGGACGGCCCTCCATGCTCGGCTGTCAAGGATCCTTTTCCATCACCTGGCGTGACGTCCACAGCAGACAGCAGCAGCCCAGCCACCACCCAGACCCAGGTCTGCCTGTTAGGGCAGGGCTGCTGGAGTCCTGTGTGCAGGTCCCAGAGGGCACAGGAGGGCAGCCTCCTCCCTGACCACCGCTGGTCTCAGGGCTTTCGAGTCCATGTTCTTGATGACCATATGTCCCCAGCTTGGACCTCCTCCCGGGGACCTGGATCCCCTGCAGCACCACTGGGCATCTCCTCCTGGGTACACAGGAGCATCTCAAACTAAACTTAGCCAAAGCTCAGTCCCCCCAACCCAAGCTCCCCGCTCCCCCCACCCGACTCCGGGCGCCCAGGTTAATGCCCCCTCTGCTCTCAGGGGCTCCTTCCACGCCTCTTTTGTCCTCAACCCTTCTTTCTCTGGTGCTCCTTTTCCAGCTCTCCGCAAATGCCATTGGCTGTCCCTGGATTAATGTAGCCCTCTTCCCTGGTCCCCCTCACCTCCCCAGGAGTCGAGTCCACCCACACACAGCCAGAGGGCTCCTTCTAAACACGCAAATCAGACCTTGTCACCCACAACTCAAAACTCTCCATGGCTTCCCAGTGCACTTTAAGAAATAAAATAAAATGCAAATGCTCGCAAGGCCATGAGGCCCCAAGACTTGTCCCTGCCGCTCTCTGACCTCACCTTCCTGCACTCCACCCTCCTACCTTTAGCAACCTTCAGCCAAACCTATTTCGGCCTCAGGACCTTTGCACACGTTTTTCCTGCTAGTAAACTGCTCTCCCCCAATTCTGCCCTGAGCAATCTCCTTCTTAGCTATCAAGTCCCTGCTCAAATGTCACTTCCTGCAAGGGGCCCTCCTCCTCCTCATCTTGCATTATGAGCCCACCTGACAGATGAGAAAACTGAGGTTAAGCAAACTACACTGATGCCAGGGGACAGGCAAGCCTAAGAGGGAACATGGCTCCACCTACAGAGCTCAGGTTTGGAAACGGGTGGGTCTTCCTCCTTCCTACTGTGTGACCTCTGGAAAGTGTACCAACTTCTCTGAATCTCAGTTTGCAAGCATAAGAGGAGAAAGTAGATGGAAGTACCAGGAAAGCAGAGACTTCACCTCTTCGCAGCTGCATCCTCAGTGCCTGGCACACAGTAGGCACTTAAAAATCACAGGAAGGTATGGAATATGCCTGGCACAGGGACTGTCATCTGGCAGAAGCCTCCCTTCAGCCCCTTGAAATCTGTTGAACTGGCTTTTGAAAGGACAGCAGGGGGAGGGGACAGAGGACGGGAGTTCCTAGAGGAAGTTTTAAGGGGGCTGAGGTACAGACAGGAAGCAGACTCCCCAGCTCAGGGGAACAAAGGTACCTCGCCAGTGGCCAGTTTGCAGGCACAGCCACAGCCGGGAGGGCAGGGCAGGAAGCAGGGAGAGCCACAGGCTGGCCTAGATGGGGCTTCCTGTCCCCATTTCCTCACAGGAGCTCAGCCACCACCATTGTGCTGGGACAATGGGAGACTCGGGCCACCCACTGAGACACTGCAAACTGGCAAGAATGGCTCAAGGCATGAAGTCCTTTGAACACTGGCAGGGTGAAGAAAAGAACACTAGCAGGGTGAAGAAAAGGCCGGCTTTGGACACTGGTCAAAGGCAGCGCCCCTCGGAGGTCTCCAGGAAGCTCAGTCCTGCCTGGACCACCTGCCCCCATCTGCCCAGGACTCTCCTCCTGGGGACAGCAATGCTGAAGGAAAACTCAAGGCCTGTGAGCCCATCTCCAGGCGGCTTTGGCGGACCCTACCTCTGTGCCAGGCTGGCCTGCAAGGACGACTGAGGGAAGGCATGGGTCTGGGGAGGGGCAGCCTCCAGGGGGTCCTGGGGCCGCCTTCTGTACCTTGGTCTGAGTGGTGGTCGCACAGATGACCGTGACGCCAAGCCCCAGCAGCTGTGTGAACACCAGACCTTGGGAAGACGGGAGTCCCCGTGACAGCGGGCCTGCTGGACGCCTCCCCTCCTACAGGGGACCCAGCACACCCTGGCCGGGGGCTCCTGCTCCCGAGTACCACACTCAGGAGCTGAGGACACGCTGCATTCACAGCAGTTCTGTAGATGCCGCGCCCTGGCAACTTCTCGACTCGCACCTCCCACGGTTAGCACAGCGCAGGGGCAGCACCTGCTGCTGCCCCGATCCCACCCTACCCGCCCCACCTCCAGCTGCCAGCCTGCACCTCTGGGCCCCAGGGCCTCTCGCAGGCGCAGGGCAATGAGGTCTGAAGGAGCGAGGTGCGGGGAGCAGCCCACTGTGATGCCTGGCACACAAGGAAGCTCCAGAGCTTCCTGCCACTTCCCAGCCCCACTGTGCACCAGACACTGCTCCTGTCCCAGAGGCATGAGGCAAGGCCCCCATTGATCCTGCTCCAGCGGGAGGCGCAGTGCTAGGCCATCCCCACCCTTGGGCAGAGTCGCTGAGCTGTTTCTCCAAGCACCCACATGGCCACCCACTGGGGGATGCACCTTCGTAGCTGCTCCTCCCCCACCCCACCCCACCCCTGCTGCTCCCTCCTGGGTCAACCTCAGATGTGGTTCTTGGGAAGCCACCCTGCGACAGCCTCAAGTCGCTCATCTCATTGCAGAGAAATTAAATCAGTGTGATGCAACCACGAACACGCCGCATGGATCCAGGGTGTTTCAAGTGTTCCCCAAGTCAATAGTGCCATGATGAGCAGGTCCCTTCAGGCTCAGGCACTTGTGCCTTCTGGGTTCAGGGCTGCTGCTCCTGCGCATCCTCCAGGACACAGAGGTCACCTGCGCTCAGGTGTGCAAGCCCCTCCAGGAGCGACAGATAGGATTAGGGACAGGGCCCACAGCTATCACTCATTCATGCAACAGACATCTACTGGGACCCACCGAGCCCCACCATGCATTCATTTTGATCCCCAACATTAGATTTCCGGGGAGGTGCTTTGGTCCATTCCACAGATGAGAAAAACTGAGTCCAGAGGCTGAGAGCCTGAGAAACCAGCAGAGCAGAACTGGAACCCACGATGCTCACTGAGCTCCTGACCCCAAGTCTCCCTGGCCCCCAGAGCGGGGTGGAGAAGGAAGATGGGAGGCAGAGGGACTGTGGGTCGCCATCTCCAGCCAGCGCCTACTTGACAGAGGAACCCTGAGGTCAGGCGCTCATCAGAGGCCAAAGAGGAATTTGGCAACAGCCTGCGGATTAGAACCAGGACTCTGAAGCCAGGCCTGTCCTGCCTGCCCCGCCCCAACCTGAGGGTGACCTGCCCTCCTGCCAGGAGGCTTTTGGCTGTGTCCAGAGACACTTTCCCAAGTGGGGAGGAGATGCCCTGGGATCTAGGGGTGGGGGCTGGGGTGCAGGACGGCCCTTGGAGACACACCAGCCCAGACCTCCATGGTACCCAGGCAGAGAGGAAGCTTTGCCCAGGAGAAGCACCAATCAAAACCAGCCCTTCCCCTGTGCACTCCGGCTCCCGCCTCACCGGCCTCCTTTTAAAACCTTCCAGATGGTTCATATATACTATGGAATACTACTCGGCCATCAGAGAAGACGATATTATAGCTTTCGAAGTCAAATGGATGGAGATGGACAGAATTATGCTTAGTGAAGTCTCCCAAGCTCAGAGACTCAAGGGCCAAATGGTTTCTCTCATCTGTTGATACTAGAATTTATGTTGAAGCAGTAGGACAGACGGCTGACCTAACAAAGTCTCAAATTGAATGGCTTTCAGTGCAACAGGGGGAAAGCTCCCTAGGTAACTTGGAGGTGTAGGGAAGGGGATGGGGAGGGGGGAGGGTGTATGAAGAACTCATAGGAGTCTGGTGATGGGGAAGATGGGGGAACCATTCCAGAAGCCGATGTCATTCCTACACTAGATACCCATTTAACACATGAGTTCTTCTGGGGGAAACTGCAATAGATGAAACCCATAGTAGCTTATCTATGCGTTAGCATTACCCCTGGTTAAGAAAGTTTATACACATTGATTGCTACAGTTTTGACATTGTTTCCCCCTCATCTGTATCCTGTATCGCTATATACTTCTAATAAATGTGGAAAAAAAAATAAAAAATAAAACCTTCCAGAACCTGGCTTGGCCTTGATGCTGTGAAGGCAGGGACTCCCTCAGCAAGGCCGCCCCTAGGGCCCAACAAAGGACAGCCTGTCCACCACCCGGCACCAGCGGGTCCACCTGCTCCCTTCACAGTCATCACCCAGCTGCTCTTACCATGAAGCTGGGCACAGACCTCCCTGCCCCCATTATCCCTCTCTAGAGTGCCAGCTCCCTGGCACACAGAAGTTTCATTCACAGCTGTCTTTCGGGGCCTGGCACATAGTAGGTGTTCAGGGAAGATGGGTTTGTGAAGGACAGATGCGAGACAGCAAGAAACTGAGGAAGGGGGGCTGGAGGAGGCTTCAGAAGTAAGCTGCATGGAACTGGGGAAACTACTAGAACACACTGCGGCATTTCTGACTACTGATTATCACACCTGACATGTGCGGGCTTCTCCACATGCCCAGTGCTTATCTGAGTGGTTTGGTTTTGCTCAGGCAAGGTCTCATTGTGTGGCCTCAGCCTCCCGGGCTCAAGCAGTCCTCCTGCCTCAGCCTCCCGAGTAGCTGGGGGTGTGGGTGCGTGCCTGTGTAGCATCTGTCTGCACGCATTCATCCTCAGACAGCTGCAGGGAAGAGGTGTCCTCATGATAGTGCCCACTTTACAGAGCAGGGAACTGAGGCCTCAAGTCCAGCTGAGCTGAAGACTCAGCCTCTGAGCGGCAGCACTGGGTCTTGAATCCAGGCAGTCCAGCCTGCAAGTGAGTGCTCACAGCACACATCAGCAAGTAACTGGGGGCCGCAAACCACGTCAGCCCTCGAAACAGGTAGCAGCTGCCTTTTGGGGTGCCCCAGGGAGCCACCATCTGTCTGGAACCTGTGGCCGCTGCCCTGAGAGGATAAATCTCCCCCTGGAGACTAAAACAAGGAAAGACAGGAAGAGGCCTTGTGTCACTCTGAGACCGACACTGGCAACCTGATCTTCTGGGGACACAGCCTGATTGTCCCCAAGGACACCCCTGTCTCAGCTGGGGTGACCTCACCAGACATATGGTGAAACCTGAGAGGCCAGGGGACAGGATGGGAGGGGGCAGCCCCGGACAAAGGCGAGGACAAAGGAAGGAAGGGACTCACCCAAGGACCCCTCCCCACTATGCTCCTGGAGACCAGGGGCCAGGCAAGCAGAGGGCAGTGGAAGGGCAGGGGCCTTGGCACCAGGAAGTAAATGGCCACATCAGAAGGGGCCTGCAGAGCCCACCTGAGCAGCCCACATGCTGTGCCCTCCATTCGAGATCTGGGCATTCATCCTGTGGAGAAAGACAACTCCCACGTGTGGCGTGAAGACTTGACCTCAGGTCTGACTCACTGTGCCACGCTAGGGGCACAATAAATTCTCACCTCTCTGGACAAGACGATCACACTGAAAATGGTCTACATCAGGCCACTCAGGGACACAAGGGCCACTGGTGCACCCCTAACAAGGGTGCAGTTAGGTCCCAGGGGAACACGTGGAGCATCACTGGTTCAATGAATTATCTCCATGTAGGCATGGAGAACAGTTTGGAAGGAGACACCCTACCCTGCATGGGAGCCGTGCCAGAATGGCCAGCTGTCACTGGCATCTGTTCCCTCCTTTCCCTTTAGAAACACAGCTATAAAACTGAGACTAAAAACTATTTCATGGGCTGGAGCGGCGGCTCAGTGGTTACAGCGCTTGCCTGGCATGCTCAAGGACACCAGTTCAAACCCCAGAACCACATGTACAACTAGGTCTCAGAGCAACGAAAGCCATGGGAAAAACTAAATAAAATTGATAATATCTCTCTCTCTCTCTCTCTCTCTCTCTTTCTCTCTCTGTCCCTCTCTTTAAAAAAAAAAAAAACAAAACAAAACACCTATTTCACAACTTCCCTTGCATGGTGTGGCCATGTGACTAAATCCAGGCCAGTGGGTTATAGGCGGATTTTTCCTGTACAACATCTTGGAATATCCTTGGGGGTGAGGAGAGGGATGGGCAGGGCTTCTCTTCTGCTATCCCCTTCCTACTCACTGAAGAGCAAATGTGATGCCCAGAGGTCAAGCGGCCACACGTACTGTACCACGAGGACAACAGAGCAGCAACATAATAGGAGCTCATGTCCCTAAAGACAGTGGAGCTGGGGCTGGAGCGGTGGCTCAGTGGTTACGGTGCTTGCCTGGCATGGACAAGTATGCGAGTTCAAACCCCAGCACCACGTATACAGCAATGTCTCGGAGGAACGGAAGTCACATGAAAAACTAAATAAAAATTGCTTCTCTCTCTCTCTCTCACCGTTCCCTCTTTCTTAAATAAATAAAGACAGTGGAGCTAACATATCTACCTGGGCCGCCTGTGATTACACAAGAAAGAAATAGATTTCCATCCCGTTTAAGTCACTTTTATTTGGGTCTGATCACAAGCCTCTGAGCCTAACCCTAACCAACAGTGTAGAATGATAAAGGATTTCGATTTTCTTGCTTTTTTCATATTTCTACTTTGAGCATCCTGCTTTATATGCAAAGGTTTTTTTTTCTTGGTCCCTTGGTCCTGGGGATTGAACACAGGGGTGCTCCACCGCTGAGCCATATCCCCAGCTCTTTTTATTTTTTATTTTGAGACAGAATCTTGCTAAGTTGCTTAGGGCCTAAGTTGTTGAGGCTGGCCTTGAACTTGTGATCCTCCTGCCTCAGCCTCCGCAGTTGCTAGTATTACAGACCTGTGCCACAGCATCGGGGGCCTCCCTCCCACCTCCAGGATCCTGGGGAGCCCAGTGCGGGGGCCTCCATCAGTGGCCACTGCAGAGCAGGTACTTTTAATGCATGCTGCTCCTGATCTGTAAGGCAGGCTCCTTCCCGGGCCTCGGGAGGCACTGTCGCTGGAGGCTTAGGAGGGAGCCAGCTCAGCAGTGGGTGCCTGCCCAGCATGCATGAGCACCCAGGTTCAATCCGCAGCACCACATACACAACTATGGAGGAAAACCAAAACCAGATGAGAAACTAACATGAAATTGGCTCTCTCTCTCTCTCTAGGAAAAAAAAAGCCCACTAGAGGCTTAAAAAAAAATGTGCATTGGTTCCACAGAGAAGCCTGCAGTCAAAATTGATAAACCAACCCCGCACCTGCAAAGTGTGACTCTGTGCCAGGGTGGCCAGCACCTGTCTAGGCCACGTCCACAGAGAGTGCGGGCCTGGGCACGGGTCCTGGGTTCACCGTGACGGGAGCCTTGCGCGTTCCCAGCAGCAGACCGTGCGGCAGGTGAATCTGGGAGCAGGTGGTGCACAGGGTGGTGGCACAGGGAGACACAGGCGGGTTGGGGAGCAGTGACGGCCTGGGGGTGAGCCATCAGTCAGCAGCAGCAGGGCCCCTGAGAGAAGGAGGACCCTAGAGAGGAGACCAAGAGGGCGGGAGCTGGGGAGCCTGTGCACTGGTCCTGAGGCCAGGGGTCAGCAGGAGGTGACCGCAGCTCTGCTGCGCAAGCAGCAGAAAGTGCAGCCTCCAAGAGAGAGGATCTAGGGCCCAGCCAGCTGGGTGGGACACGGCCAGGCCAGGCCAGGCCACCTAGGCCACCCAGGTCGGCCACTGCACAGGTCACTCCAGCAGACGTCCTACTTGTGCAAACATCAAAAGGCTTCTGAGCTGAAAACCTCAGGGGTGCCGGGCCTGAGGCCAGAGGAGTGGCGGAGGTGGCAGGCCCCGGCAGACACACAGGCGTTTCCACCCAGGACGCACCGGGAAAACCCACGTGCACTCCCTGCCGGGCAGAAGTCGCAGACACAGCTCGCATCCCGATTCTCCAGCGACGTCTCCAGAAAGCCTTGCCTGCTCCCTTCTCCAATGCCACAGGGCACCAGGCAGGCACCGCTAAGCCTGCACTCTACCACCCAGCCACACCAGAGCCCTGGGCACCACGTCCGCTCAGGAGGCCGATGAGAGCGTGGCTGGCTCAGGGGTGGGGACTGGCCTCCGGGTTCAAATCCTGCCCTTACCATCCACTGCGTGTGACCTACACAAGTGGTGTGACCTCCCTGTGCCTCCCCCAGGGATGGGGATGAACGGTGACACCCGTCATAGGTCCCCCAAGGGCAAAGCGCTGAGTCAGCAGCTCAAAGGCCAGCTCGAGTTCACCTAGCGTCCTCGTCCTCGTCTTCGGGAAACCCAAGCCCTGGTGTGGACAGCAGGAACCTGCTGAGGAAGCATGAGTTGTCACTGGCCACAGGTGCAGACGCCCCCACCCCCTGTGCCCGGCCCCATCCCGCCTGGCCCTGTCACATGCCCATAGTTGTCAGTGCTTCTATCACACAGTGCTCCGAGGGACTCCTGAGCGAGAGCAGGGGTGAAGGCACTAAGTGACCCAGTCCTCACATCACCAGGCAGAGCCGTTCGCCACAGCCCAGCACGCCCCGCACCCGGCCAGCCACGTGACTTCAGCCAGACACCGGCTTCTCTGCAACCGTTTCCTCTTCTGAAAAAGGGCAGCAGCTGAGGTTGGAGCGAGTGGCTGCAGGAAGGCACTCGTGACACCAAGGCCCCCTGAGGGTGGAGGGCAGGGCCGGGAGAGGAGCCCTAGAAGCTGCTCAGGATGGCACTCCAGGGTGATAGAGGCCATTCCCGTGCACAAACACACTCAGGCAACGCCCAACGGAGAAGCGGCCACTGGAGCACACAGGACGGAAGTGACACAGCAGTTCCACAGGTGTCCCAGGACGTGGCCAGTGCAAAAGCCCTGAGGCACAGCCGGCCCTTCCAGGACAGTCCTGGGCAAGATACCTGTCCCCGCCCCTGCTGTTCTCTCCACAGCCACGCTCAAAGGTCTGCAGCACTGACGTGACACGTGTTCATTTACCAGTCTGTTACGGCGAGCCCACCCAAACGTCACCTCCAAGAAGTCAATGGCGTTTGTCTGTCTAGGTCGCTGCGGCGTCCCAGAACCTAGGATTAAGCCCTCAATAATCAGTGTGAATAACTGATCAGCCACGTGATGTTTGGTCTGCCTCTCTGCCCCCATAAAAGGTGCCCAGCCACCCCCACCACCGAGGAAGCTGAAGCAAAGGCCCACTTGCAGCAACCTGTGAGCGGACCTGATGCAACAGGCCACAGAGAGGAAGCGGGCTCTGCAGCCCGCCTGCACCCACCTGCACCCTGCCACTCCTGCAAAGGTCCGCACGATGCAGCCCGCAGCCGAGGAGCCATCTCACCGGAGGTGTGTTCAGTCTGCCCTGCAGAGGGCTTAGACACTCTCCCAGCTGCGTCTGAACACATTTCCTGGGAAAATTTCACTCCCAGCTTCTTCTTCTTTTTTTTTTTTTTTTTTTTTTTAGAGAGAGTGGATGTGAGAGAGAAATAATTAATTTTATTTAGTTTTCATGTGGCTTTTGTTGCTCCAACACTTTGTTGTGTATGTGGTGCTGGGGTTCGAACCCACATCCTTGCTCATGCCAGGCAAGTAATATAACCGCTGAGCCACGGCTCCAGCTCCGCCCAGCTTCTTTTGAAAAAAGTAGCACATGGGCTTCCAACGCCCACAAAGGTGCTGAAGCACAGGGGCTGCTACCACCTTCAACCCGGGACTGCCGCTGCACTCGTCTTTCTGCTTGCCTTGGTGAGCATCTGAGTGGGAGACCCCTGTCCTGGATACACCCAGGGTAGACATGAAGCCTGCCCCTTCTTCCTGTGCCCTCACCCAGGGCAGACATCACTACTGGAGCACAGATCTTTTTCCTGCTCATTCTTGTCAGCTACGCCCATAAGCTAGTCCTCCAGGTCAACCCTATTCAAACCCTGGCTTCTCCCCACTCCTTGGGACCCCTCAATTTTTGTTCTGTTTTCAATCCTAAAGAATGGTCTCATCAGAGTGGGATCAGAGCAGGGATTCTCAGCCTTGGTACCTTGACCTTGGAAAGGGTAATCCTCTGTTGTGAGGGCTGCCCTGTGTCTGGCAGGATGTCCCACAGCTAGATATCAGGAGTCCTCCTTCTAGTTGAGACAGCCAATAATGCCTCCAGACATTGCCCTATGTCCCCGGAGGCAAAATGGTCCCAGCTGAGAACCTCCTCACTGCAACACTTAGGAAAGTTAAGAGACTCTAGAGGCTGGAGTGGTGGCTCAGCAGTATTGCACTTGCCTAGCATGCGTAAGGACACGGGTTCAAACCCCAGCACCATGAACACAACTAGTGTGGGAGCAATGAAAAACTAAATAAAATTGATTCTTTCTCTCTCCCCATTCTCCCTCTCTTTAAAAAAAAAGAAAGAAAGAAAGGAGACTCTAGAGACACGCATTTGGGGTTCAAGGGTAGCTGGGTCACCTGCTGGTGGGGGATTCTCAGCAGCCTCTCTGTGTCTCTGCTCCCTTCTCTAAGAAACCAGACTCTAGGCTGGAGTGGTAGCTCGGTGGTTATGGCGCTTGCCTGGCGTAAGGACCCATGTTCAGACCCAAGCACTACATATACAACAAAGTGTCAGAGCAATGAAGGCCACGTGAAAAACTAAATAAAACTGATTCTTAAAAAAAAGAAAGAAACCAGAATATACAGCGGCCCCAGGTGCTGATGGGTCTGGAATCTCTTTTGGGCTGATAGAAACCTCTTTCAGGTGGACAGTGGAGATGGTGGCACAACTCTGCGTTTGTTAAACCCCTGAGCTGGACATCTGAGGTGAGTGCTGGATGGGGCATCACACCAAAACCCGGCAGGTCCCGGGGGATCAGGGTGAAGTACACAGCGGCCTCCACCCTGCCCGCAGCCCCAGCCTGGCCACCCTGGCCTGCAGGGCGGATGCCTGGGAGCAAAGGCCTGAGACCAGACAGCGAGGCTGGGAAATGGCCCGGCTTGGGGTGGTATTTCCCGCTGGAATGTCCCGGACAAAGGGGACCCAGTGACTGGCCCCAGGATGAAGGGCGGGGGCCCGGGTGGTCTCCTCTCCAGGGGCTGACACTTGGAATCTGAAGACAATGACTTTCACGAGTTTTGTTTTTCCTCAGACTAAAGTTTTTATTATTTTTTTTATCTCCCCAAACAATTGTCCCTGGGCTGGCTTGCAGCTTGCAAAGGGCTATATTTGCAGAGCCAGAAAACAATGCACAAAAGTAAGAGAATGCAAAAATAGTGGCACTTGGGGGACAGGGCGGCCCAGGCGGCTGCACAATACAGAAGTTTCCTCCGGTTTGTTTTTCCCAGCATCTGCTCAGGCCCCAAGGAGGGAATCCAGGCAGACAGCAGGCCAGTCCCAGGAGCGTGGAGGTGGGGCTCTGGCTCAGCCGCAAGCAACTTGGGGGTCTTAAATTTAGGAGCGTGCACAATGTTCCCATTGCTTCCCACGCGCTGCCTCTCCCAGGCAGAAAAGGAGACACAGGTTCTCAGTGGAGAAGCAGCAGCCCCAAAGCACCAGCCAAGGGGCTCACATTTGGGATCTGGCCTCTGGGCCTCCTGAGTCCAGGCGCTGACCTTCTGCCATGTCCACTCTGGCCCAATCTTGGCTCTCGGCTCCCCTGATTCGCTTCCCACCAGTGATGGGGTCACAGCATTACAGTCAACTCCCCGCAGCTCCACGGGACAGATCCTTTGTCCCAAGTCCAGCTCAAGACTGGCCTTCTGGGCCAGGGAGAGGGAGGGAGACCCTGCAGCAAAATGGCCAGACAGAGCTACTCAGAGCCAGTGGACATCTCAGGGTGCTCAGAGTCCCCAAGAGGAATGACAATTGGGAGATAGAGGACACTCCTGGATCATCCAGATGGGCCCAAGGTCACAAAGATCCTTGTAAGTAAAGAAGGAGGCAGGAGAGTGAGGGTTAGGGTCAGGGGACGATGCCACGCTGCTGGCTAGGGGTCAGAAGGTGGCCCCTAGAAGCTGGCAAGGTGAGTCAACAGATTCTTCCCCGGGAGACTCCAGCGGGAGCCTAGCCCGGCCACCAACGTGACTGTAGCCCTGCAAGTCCCAGTGCACACTTCTGACCTCCATAACTGGAAGATCATAAATCTGCACTGTTGGAAGACACCAAGTTTGTGGCAATCTGTCACATCAGCCACGGGAAAGTAAGACGACGGCCCAGCTCAAAAGGTGAGTGTGTGAGAAAACGCAGCCTCCGTCACTCCTCCATTGACCATACCCAGACACACGCCCGCACCCCTCGTCCCTGCTGCACAACGCAGCCGACACCTCGCACTGGGGACAGACACTCAGCAAGCCCTGCCGTGCCTCTCTCCCGCTCACAGCTCCCACTCACAAATGCGCACCCTGGACGGACACTCGGGGAGGATTATTACAACAATGGGGAAAGAAAGGCAGTCTGCACCTTGCTGCCTGGATCTGCTCGCTCCCTGAGTCTGGAGGGCAGGAAGTCCTGCAGTAAGAGGGGAAGAGGGACAGGATGGGGGAAGCTCAGGACACCCACCTGTCAGAGGTGCACAAGGCCCTGTGTCCTGTGGAGTGAGTACACAGAGCCACCACAATCTGCAAACGCGCTTACAGACTGCCAGTACAGAGGGGCTGGGGTGGTGGCTCAGCGGTTACAGCGCTTGCCTGGCATGCGCAAGGACAGGGACTCAAACCCCAGCACCACGTACATAACTGAGTGTCAGAGAAACAAAGGCCAGATGAAAAATAAAGTTGATTCCCTCTCTCTCCCTCTCTCTCTCCTTCCCTCCCTCCCCCTCTTTCTCTCTCTCTGAAGGAAGGAAGAAAGGAAGGAAGGAAGGAAGGAAGGAAGGAAGGAAGGAAGCCAGTGTAGAGCAGGTGACTGCTGGGTCACTGTCCCGCAGACGAGGAAAGAGTCCCCGTGGGCAGAGTCCTTTGCTCAAGGTCACCTCTGCAGGAACGGAGGATGGGGCCTCAGGTCAAGACTCTTTGGTGAGACCACATGCAACCCCCTGCCGTCCAGCTCAAAAGACAGAGAACTTAGTTGTGGGGTTGCTGGGAGGAGGACCAGGAGCCACACACCCAGGCCATCTAGGAGTCCCTGCCTGGAGAGACACTAGGAAGCCCTGCACAGCCTATCAGTGGCTCCCACTGCTTTGAAATAACCAAGACGCCAGTGGGACCCCCACCTCTGCACCCACCTGCGGGTGCTGCAGCTGCACCCACTGGGAGTTCCTGAGGCCGCTGTACCTGCTGCTCCCCCCTGCTGCGCTCGTCTCCTTTCAGCTGGACACCCCTCACCCCTGCCCTCCCAAGGTCTGCAAAGCCATGGACAGAGGGACAGACAGGCTCCGGTAGCTCCCACTGCTGACCACTGTAACTTGACCTTGACCTACGATCAGCTGATTAAAGGCTGTCTCCCCCACCAGTCCCACACCTCCCAGAGGCCTCTTTCATTCTCACCTTTCATTCAGCCACAGCCCAGAGCTCAGCACCCTGCAGCCTGCCACTCAGCACACTTTGGTGAGTGGAAGGAAGTGGGAGGGAGAGGGAAGAAGAAGGAAGGAGGGAGGAGCAGGGGACCTCCGCTATGCACAGGTATAGTAATGGGGTGACGGGGGACATCTCCCACACATGGGTACAGTAACGGGGTGATAGGGGACCTCTCCTGCACACGGGTACAGTAACAGTGCAACCTTGAGAATCACCAAGGATTCCAAGCCACGCAGCACGCTAGCTGGGTATCTGGGATGACCCAACCCTCCTCACCAAGCCTCAGTTTCCCCATCTGCACAAGAGGGAGAGCACAGTGTCCCACACTCAGGGCCTTCTGCCCTAGTTTCCACACATGGCCCTGCAATTGACTCTCCATGTGACCTTGGGCAGCTATTCCCACGCACCACCCTCTGTTCCTGCTTCTGCAGAATGAAGGCAGGGTGTCAGACGAGAAAACCCCACAAAGGCACCCAGCTCTGCACATTTTAATCACCCACCCCACTTTCCAGCAGACCAGTGACAACCAGCTCTGCCACGATCCACTACAGATCACTGGGGGTTTGCAAGGGAGGCAGGGGACCAGGGGCCAGGGACCCTGAGCAGGGATTGCAAAGGTCACCAGTGGGGCACCCAGAGGCCTCCCCATGTAGGGGCCCTAAAGAGGTCACAGAGAGCTAGAGGGACGTGGAGACGGACCCCTACCAGTTTAAGTCCTACCACCCAACAGGATAAGGCACACAGCCTCTGGACCTGCTTCCTCTTCTGCAAAACTGAGATCCTAACAGCTCCTCAGAAGACGGAACCATGGCCCACCTGGCCTCAGCGTCACTGTGCCTAAGCAAATGCTTTCGTCACAATCACCGGCCAGCGCACCGTGATGGGAGTATCTGCCTGCAGGCACAGACCCCACCGTGCTTGCCTGGCATTTCCCCAAAACGGCATGCCTCACCGCACCAGGCACACGGCTGGTGTCCCTTCCCAGGACAGCCCAGCTCTGCTCCTACCCTGTGGCCCTCACAGCACAGGACAGCTCCAATGCCACCTCCCAGACAGCCGCCCTGAACACCATGTCCTCATTGAAGTGGCAATGCCCATGCCTACCACTGTCCCCCAGGCCACCCTGCTTTAAGTCCCTCACGGTGAAAAGGTCATGGGGCTCCCTGTGGAGTGCCCGCTTGGGTGGGGTCCGTGACCATCTGCTTTGCTGCTGTATCCAAAGCCTCAGGAAGGTGAAGCCCAAGACATTGGACAAATGCACAGACCCGGGCGCCTGCTGGCACCTCACACAGGACCAGTGGGAACACCGTCCCCTCCGGGCTCTTCTGAGGACGAAAGGAAATGCTGCGTCAAACGTGAAGTGCTTATTAGCATAGGGAAGGCAAAGTGGTAAGAACTTGGATCTTTAGAGTCCCAAATGCCCGTCACCAGAATGGCAGAACAAACTGGAGTATTCACACACGGGTCACACTCAGCCACAAAAGAAAAGCCACTGACAGGTGATGATGCTACCTCTCCAAGCCTGGCCCCATGGAAAGAGGCAGAGGCAGCAGCCAGACTGTGGGATTCCACGGCCAGGCTCTAGAACTAACTGCAAGGTTCCTCTTGATGACAGGTCACAGCTGGGCACTGTCCAGCAAGGGGCACTGGGGGGGGGGGGTCCTGAGAGCAGAAAGCATTCTAGATCCTCACCTGGGGCAACGTCCCCAAGCTTGTGCACTTAAGTGCATGGAACTACACAGCAAAAAATATTTTTTTTTTTAATTTTTAAAGACAGAGGACAGTGAGAGAGAGAAACAATTTTTTATTTAGTTTTTCATGTGGGTTTTGTTGCTCCAAGACTTTGGTGTGTACATGGTGCTGGGGTTTGAACTCGTGTACTCGCGCATGCTGGGCAAGGTCTATAACCACCAAGCCACCACTCCAGCCCCAAATATATATATTTTTGGAAAAGCTATGATCAAAAGAAGACTGTTCCCACCCAGCCTGGCTCATCTGCCTGCCCGTGCACGGTGCGCTCCTGCTGAGGCCGTGTGGCCAGCACAGTCCTCCAGCTTGGGCAGCCCCAGTTGCCATGGCCCCCACATCCGTGAGACCCTGGCTTCTGTGGGGCCTGATGCCTAGGGACAGCTGCCCTCCACACACATCCCCTCCAAGAAGATGCAGGACAGGTTCTGAGGCAAACAGGGAAGGTGAGGCAGTGGTGCAGGGGAGGCCAAGCAGGGCTCCTCTCTGGGTGTTGATGGGTGTCCCCCACCCACATGGCTGACATTCACATCCCATTTGTCAAAAGCTAAGTCACTGCAGGTCACTTCCTGCTTAATACCCTCCAGCAGCGGCTGCCACTGTCAGAAGACAGCCACACTTGCTACCTGGCCTTTGAAGCCCTTCCTGACCTCACCTCCCACACTGGCCCCTTGATGGCCAGGGAACATTTGGCAGGTTTTGGCCACATAGCCTGTGCTTAGCTGTTCCCTCTGCCCATTCCCAGGCAGCCACGTAATGAATTCAGGTATTGCTCAGACGTCAGCTCTTCCGTGAGGCCACCCTGTCACATCTTCCCTGCACCCAACTCCTTTTACCTTGCTACATTTTTATCACCTGCCAACAATATAAAAGTTTCTTATTCAAGACCTTCACTACCTATCCTTATTATAAACACGACAGAGGCGGGGACTTTTCTCTTCTGCTGTATCCTCAGCACCTGGTGCGTAGTCAGTGCTCAGGAAATCAGGTGGAGGCCCAGGGAGGCGAGCCCAAGGTTTTCCAACAGTATTCTGCATCATTTCAATTTTCTGGGAGGAATATGTATTATCTTTACAATTTAAAAAACTCAGTAACAGATGTCCAAAGGCCAGGTGAGGCCCATCCCTAGGTCAACAGACTGATGTCCAAGAAGCAGGTATAAGAAGTGGGGGGGCTTTTCAAAACCCGCTTTTGCCCAGGAGGTGCCCAGGGATCTGACTCAAGGGATCTGGGGAAAGCCCAGGAAGCTGCCGTTCTGAAAGCTCCCAGCTACCCACAAAGGACTCATGGAAACTCCAAGAACTCAGATGCAGCAGGTGGTCAGGAAGGGCTGCTTAGAGGAAATCAGAGGACCCCGGGAGTGACCTTGACCAACAACCAGACAAGGAAAGAAGGGAAACGGGAGACCTGGCCCACAAACCTTCAGCTCCAAAGCAACTTCAGGATCACCAATGCATGACCTCTTCAGAGGGGTCACCTGCATACTCAGTGAAAATACCAACTCCCGGGCTCTGACCCTCAGAGGCTCTAATCCAGGGGACAGGGAGGGGCCTGGGTGTCTGCATTCCACGTTAGTGTGATAGAGGGGCGCCTGTCTAGGTGGAGGCTGATCTCCAGCTGAGTATACGCAGTTACCATCACGAAAATCAGTAAGATCACAAGGAGAAAACGGGAAACCAAAAGTGCCACTGCTGGTATTCTGAGTGTCACCTTCAATCGCTCTTCCTGCACCATTTTTGGACGCAGCTATGTGTAAACTTGGCATGTCCCCTTCCACTGGCCTCAGTGGCTGAGGAAATGGGCGTGGCACACATACCCTACCATTTCCCCATTCCGGGACCTTGAGGTTGTTTCCAGTCTTGAGCACTCGTACGCGGGGATCCGGGAAACATCCCCATATATCAAGTATCTGCCGGGGGGCTGGCTTCCCCCATGCTTTGGATATTTTTAGCCTCTGTTTTCAGAAGTGGGATCCCAGGGGGCATCCAGGGGGCTACTCTCGGCTGTCTCTGCTAAGTGTTTCTCCATCAGAGCTTCAGGCCCCCAGCCACAGCCCAGAGGAGGAACTCGAGGCCCAGGGGCAAAACTGTTTGAGGCTGATGCTTACCAAGAGCCACCCCATGCTGTGAGCTTTGCCAGCGTGAGCGTGCACGATCCGTGGCACCACCACCCCCACCCCACCCCCGGAGCTGGCTGTGATGCAGTAACAGCGCTGTGAGCACTCGGGAAGTGTGTTTCGTTCTTAGTGTTCCTGATCTGACTTTCCTGTAACAATGAGCTGTCCAACTGCACTGCTGAACAAACCAGAAAGCTGGGCCCCGTTTCTTGGGTGGCCTGGGTACGTCCCAGAAGGGGGTTCACACCCCAGAATGGAATGAGAGGGGGTTATCAGTCTATAGACTACAGCAGCAGCTGCCCTGGCAGTGAGATTTGTCACACTTGCCACTGTGACTTTGGGTGACATGTATCTGGGGCCATTCTGGACCCTTCCTGCAGAGGCGATGCCCCAACCTGGGACCCGGGGTTCAGACCTCAGGAATATAGCAGAAAACTATGGTCAGATGAAAGCAAGAGTCTGCAGACACGTCAGCAGCAGAAGCGATGCCACAGGACAGCACCCAGGGTCCCAGATATTGCCCCACCACCAGCCACAGGACACAGACTGGCTCGGAACAAACGTCCCAGTTCCTTTTTTCTCTTTGCAGAACTTCCCACCATACCAAGCTGAGAAGGAAGTCAGCAACCCAACAGGAGAAATGTGGACAGCAGCACAGACCCTGTCATGTCTGTTGAGGAAAGAGGAAGAGGGTGCAGGCTAGGCCAGGGCTGCTCCTGCCCACTGCTCTCCAGCCAGGGCACCAAGGCACACAGAGCAGTTGTCTGGAGAAGTCAAACGGGCCTACTGGTGGCCATGGGCAAGTGGCCAACTTCACCAACCTCAGTGCTCCTCATCTGCAAGGTGGGCCAGGCAGCACCCACCCAAGGCCACTGTGAAGACTGAAAGAACACCTAAAAGTGCTCAGTGGCACGGCCCAGTGCGCAGCGGGGCTCAGAGGATGTCCCTAAAGGCACAGAGTTCAAGCCTTTCATCCTGGCCTCTGGCCACTGCGCACTACCAGAGCCACCTCTGGTGGCTGCCAGAGGCTGCCACCTCTGCTCCTGCCCAGCAGCCTGCAAGTGCCCCACGCTGACCCTCTCCTGGGCACCACTGACCACACAATGCACCTGCAGAGTGCTACACAGAGCCTCTGCGTTTATGCCTTCACCACGTATTCACTGAGGAGGTGACAGGCTGGCTGAGACCTACACTGAGCAGGGGAACAAGCCACGTGGAGATCTGGGACTGTTCCACGCAGAGGGACAGCATGGGCCAGGGCTCCGAGGCGGAGTGACCGAGCAGCAAGAAAACTGAGTCAGAAGAGCAGGGAGAGAGTAGGAGGAACTGAGGCCAGAGACTCCACCAGGAGCCCAAAGCAGTGCCTCGTGGCTTTGCCCTGGGTGAGGTGAGAGCCACAGAGGGTTCCAAGCAAGGGAGGGAGAGGCTCTGCCTCGGCTCTACTAGAGCCCTCTGGCCACGTGTGGTGGATGGTGGAGTCGGGGAGCCCAGGGGGCGACAGTGGCTCCTCGTGGCTGGGGTGATGTGGAATGGCCACTCCGGAGCATCCTGAAGGCAGAGCCCACGGCATTTGCAGGAAGGGAGTGAGGGAGAAGTGGAGGCCACCTCCCAGCTTCTGGCCTGCAGTGCTGGTTGGACAGAAGTCACTTTTACTGAGACAGGAAAGACTGTGGTTTGGGTGACAGGGTAGAGTGAGAGTTCAGTTTGGGACATTTTAAGTTTCCACCCTCACCCAAGCCATCCGGGGAGGGAGACAGTCCAGCCCTCAGCAGATCCTTGCACAACAGGTTCTACTGAGATTGTGCCGAGCGTTGGGAAGACTTGAGCAAGGACACCTCGGGGGCGTTCTGGGCAGGTGGAAGCAGACTTGGACACAGCAGGGCTGGGCAGCAAAAGGAGTGAAAGCTGCTGCCTCTCTGTGCTCCCCACTTTCCTCCCCACGTCACCACCAACTTCATACCCAGGGGTGTGAAGCCCAAGAACAAAGGCAGCCTGGCTTCTGAAGTTCTGAATTCCGGGGCTGAACAGAGCGGGGTTCAAATCCCAGCCCCACTCCTTTCTCATTGTGTGGCCCTGAGCCGTGACCTCGCCCCTCAGTGACTCAGTTTCTTACTCCATGAAAGAGGGTGCTCATACAACTTTGCAGGGTGGTGCAAAGGCCTGGAACGCTGGGCGGTGGTGCCCACCTGCCCCCCTGAGCCTGGGTGAGAAGCTGCTTTGTGCAGAGGTGGAAGGCAAGGCAGGGCAGTGGCTGGCCCCAGCCTCCAGGACCTCAAGCTCCTTCATGGCCAGGCCGAGCCCACCACAGCCCTGTGGGATTTTCCACAGGTCCAAGACAGGACCGTACGGAAGTGCACAGCCTCCAGCTGCAGCCATGAGGGTGTTTTTCCAGAGGCCAGCGCAGGGCCAGGGCTGCGCTGGCGGCCACTGCCTCTGCCAGGAGAAGCGGGGCTGTGAGCCCGCAACAGAGCTCACCCTCCCCGGCCCCTATCCACCCAGGACGTCCTCAGCAGCTGCTGGGGGCCAGGCACCTGTCTAGGCCCTGGAGGGAGACCCTCAATAAGACCACACTCTTGCCCCAGAGCTGGGCTCTAGAGGACAGGAGGAGCGAGGGGGCAGCAATCAACAAAAATACACTGAATTGGGGCTGGAGCAGCGGCTCGGCAGTTACGGCGCTTACCTGGCATGCACAAGGACACTGGTTCGAACCCCAGCACTGTGTACACAATGAACTGTCAGAGCAACAAAAGCCACATGAAAAACTAAATAAAACTGACTCTCTCTCTCTCTGTCCCTCTCTCTTTTAAAAAAAATGCTTAAAAAAACACATAAGTGTTATGAAGAAAATTAAGCAGGGCAGGAAGAGAAGAGGTGGGGAGATGGGGGCTATTGTGCCTGCAGTGGCCCTCTGAAGAGGGGACCACCATCAGAGACCCAGATGGAGTGAGCCTGAGCCAAGGGATTGCAGGGAAGAGCCCAGCCCAGACCATAGGCAGCCAGTGCAAAGGCCCCTCCACCATGGCTGGAGGACTGGAAAGGTGACACGGGGTGAGGGGCCACAGTTCAGGGACACAAGTAGAAGGGATTGTGGAGGCCAGACCATGTGGAAGAAGGGGGAAGGGCCTAAGGAGTGCAGTGCATCTGACAGCTGGCATGGGTGGGTACAGCCCTGTCCCCCAGGGAGGTCCCCAGGTCTCCAAGACAGGACCCAGCCCCCCTCCTCCCTAAGCCTTTTTTGTCCCCATTTGTAAAACGGAGATGCAAGTCCTACCCCTCGTCAGGGTGGGGGTCCTCATGCAGAACATGGTTGTGACCATGAGGCTGGCAGCTGGCTCATCCTGGACCCTGACCTCAGGCTGCCTCACCCCGAAACCCTCCCAGATTCCAATGTACACTGTGACAGAAACGGTGGCCCCCAGGGACCCAGCCCCCTCCAGCAGCCTCTGGGAGCCAAGGCATCTGAGGAGGTGGTGCCTGGCAACCAGACGCCTGCCTGGCAACCGTGTGATGGAATGGCGAATGGCGGCTGGACTCCATGGCAACCAGCAGCTGGGACCCAGAGAACTACTTTGGAGGTGAGCTCCAGGCTCCTCTGTAAAGCAGTATGGATCACGGGGCCTCAGAACACCCAGGAGGTCCCCGAATTCCAGGCCCACAGGCCCAGGCTCACCCCCACCTACAAGCTCCCAGCACCAGCCCCTGGAAGGCTCCTTTTGCTCCTCTGATCCTTCAGCCTCCACTCTGGGAGGCAGACAATGTCTACCACGAAGGGAATGTCAGATGGCAGTGTGAACGCAGGAAGCAGGCTCAGGGGTGCACAGTCCATGAGCTTCTCCCCACCTAATCCTCCCAAGAACCCCCAGAGGAAGGGCATGATTAGTAGTCATCCCTTCTACAACTGGGGAAACCGAGGCAGCGGGCGGTCAAGCACAGCACAGACAGCGAGGAGCACCAGAGACACTGCACCACTGCCCTCTCCCACCAGCAACATCGGAGAGTCCCTGGAACCGTCACTTGTCTTTAAAAGCAATTCTGACAGTGTGGCAGGATCTCACTGTGGATTTTAGTTTGTTTCCCCAGTGGCTGATCACGCTGAGTATGTCTTCATGCACAAATTTACAACATGCACATCCTCTTTGAAGAAAGGCATATTCAAGGTCTTCAAACACTGGATTGTGCATGGTGGTGCACGCCTGTAATCCCAGGAACTCGAAGGCTGAGGCAGGAGGATCACAAGTTTGAGGCCAGCCTCAGCAAATGAGTGAGACCCTGCCTCAAAATAAAACTTAAAAAGAGCTGGGATGTGGCTAAGTGGTACAGCACCCCTGGATTCAATCCCCAGTAACAAAATAAAAATGAATGAACAATAAATAGGGGTTAGAGTGCTTGCCTAGCATATGCGAGAACCCAGGTTCAAACCTCAGCACCACGTACCTAAGTGTCTGTGAAACAAAGGCCAGATGAAAAAATAAATAAAATTGATTCTCTTTTCCTCTTTCACTCTCTCTCTTTAAAAAAGTAAATAGACTGTTTTCTTTGTTAAACTTAGGGTTATATTCTATATATCTTTAAGAGAGAAAGACAGTGAAACAGAAAGAGAGAGAGAATCAATTTTTATTGAGTTTTTCACATGGCTTTCGTTGCTCCGACACTTAGTTGTGTACGTGGAGCTGGGTGGGGTTTGAACCCGTGTACTTGTGCATGCCAGGTAAGTGCCGTAACCGCCGAGCCACCGCTCCCTAGGGTTATATTCTAGATGCTAATATTTTCTTCGAGCCTGTAACTTGCCTTTCCTTTCTTTTAACTATCTTTTGCATGATTCTTGACCTAACCGATCACTTTTTTTCTTTCATGGATTTTACTATTAATGTTATTGTTAATGTCTCTAATAACTCTTTCTTTAGCTTCAGGTCACAAAAATTTTCTCCTGTGTTTTCCTCCACAAGTTTTATAGTTTTATATTTTGCACTTAGAGGCACAATCTTTTTTCAAAAAAAGAAAAAAAATCTCACACAGGTATCAATCTGGACACTGTTTTTTTTTTTTTAATAAAATGTGCAGAAGCCACGCAGATGTGAGTACATGCATGAGCTGGTGCGTGTGGGTTTGTTTCCAGGGGCATCTGGTGGCAATGGCGCACCTGGTGTCCAGATTGAAATACCATCCTCCAATAAAAAGGATGAGGGCTCCCAGGAGGACTGGGCAATTCTCAGGCTGGGGCACAGCATCTACAAGATGAGTGTGGAACATCTCACGGTGCCAGCAAGTAAAGCAACACTCAGAAGACAGAGGAAAGAAGGAAGAAGGCAAGACAGAGCACAGGGTTCCGCTGGAAACAACAGCCCGGGACAACCTGAACAACAGAAAATAACAACACGGAGTGACGTGGGAGTGTGCCAGCCACAAGGCGCAACCTGTGGAATGCACGGAGGGGATGGCGCGCTGGCACGCAGGAAGCGCTGCAAACTGTTCAATAAGGGGGCCCGGGAAAGGCGGTGAGGGCTACGGCGTTGGAGGCAGAACAATGGGATTTGCCAGCAGATGGGATGCTAGGGAGACAGGATGAGAGTGACTCCCATAGTTCTGGCCTGAGCCAATGGAAGGATGGGGCTGGGAAGGAAAAGCAGGAAGGAGCCAGTTGCAGGGGCAAATCAAGGACTCCGCCTTGCCCAGAGTCTGAGATGTCATTAGCCATCCAGGTGGCAGTGGCCACACAAGTGTAAAGTCCAGGGCAGAGGACATGCGAGGGACACACATGGGATTGCTGAAAAGAGGTCCCTGGGCCGAGCCCGGCACACTCCAACAGTCAGAGGCCAGGAGGTGGCAGAGAAGTGGGCCAAGCAACTGAGCAAGGTGCAGACGGAAGGCCAGAGCCTGTAGGTCCTGCCTGCTGGTCTCATCAGTCCTCTGCTTATCTCAGGGGCGAGAAGGAGCTCTATGACCCCACAAGTCCTCTAGGACAGAGACTATCCTAAAACGCCCCAGCACACCCCTTATCCAAGTCCCCTGAGGGGAGAAGCCATTGCCTTCAAAATATCCCAAACAGCGGGCTGGAGGGGTGGCTTAGCAGTTACAGCACTTGCCTGGCATGCGCAAGGATGCAAGTTCAAACCCCAGCACCTACACAATGAAGTCTTAGAGCAACAAAGGCCACATGAAAAACTAAATAAAATTGACTCTCTCTCTTTCTCTCTCTCTCTCCCCCTCTGTCCCAAACAGGCCAGCCACTTCTGAAGTTACCTAGAGCCATCCCACACAGCCATCCCACACAACATGACAAGTGCACTCACCATCCACCAAGACACACGCTGAATGCTATCATCTCAAACGCTGATATCTCAAATGATCAAAATCCCGAGCGCTTCGAATCCCAACATGTCAAACCCCACAAACAGAAATGCCCAAGGAAGAAATGGCTCTGTAAGAGGCAAAGCAACAGACCTCAGGGAGGGGACCAGGTGCAGGCAGGGGAACTGCCACAGTTCACCCCTGCACCACCCCGGCCAGCCCTCCGCACACAGCACCTGCTGAGCTTCAAATGCCCTTCACTGCAGACAGCCTCAGGGACCTGTAGAACCAGACACAAGCGGACCAAGCTTCCTCCAGGGGCATGAAACTTTGAGTGGTCAACAGTGGTTGGTTAGGGACTTGAGTGTGGAAGAGGACAGGCTCCTCGAAGCTATCCCAAAATCAACCACAGCAATTCCTCTACTTGGGCTACTGGATGGCACTTTCAAAACTGTCTACAAAGACAAGCAATTGATGCACCTGTGGGTTTTGAAAGTTCTAGAACTCACCAGCTCACTTTTGCATCAATGACTGGAAAAAAGCAACACATTTCCTAAATGCATGTTGGAAGATTTAGTGGGCTCTGCAGAAGAAAATAGCTTTCAGTTGATTCCCCAAACCATAATGATAGATCTGGAATTCAGTGTGAGGGAGGCTTCTAAAAGTGAATTTCAAGGTATCTCCAATACAGTATGTTTTTTGTTTGTTTTCTATTCCACCCATGCATTGGACGGAACTTAGATGAGTGGATTGGCCACAAAATACAGTGATGCAAACCCCAGTTTAAAAATGTACCATCTGTCTCCATTCACATTCCTTCCAGCTGACGAAATCCCAGGAGCTCGTGATGAATTGAAACCACACTTGTCCGAGGAAGCCGGTGAAGTTACTGACGGGTTGGAAACAACAATGTGCAGGTAGGATAGGAGGAGACCTGGGCATCCACTTGCGGTCCATACATAAGCATACACGGAGCATGGCGGATCTGTGCGTGAGCCACCGAGTGGGCACGCAGGACGGCGGTAGCACACAGGTAATCCGGCAGCTACGCAGTGTACGACCAAACCACAGCAATCCCTTCCCCAGAACTGGGGCATGTGCCTAAAAGCTGGAGTGGTGACCCTGTGTTTTCTTCTAGGAGTTGCACACTTTCTGGTCTAATTCCAAGGTTCCTGATCCATTTCGAGTTGACTTTTTCCAAAGGGAGTTGTGATTTTGGGAAGTTGGGCTTTCAGGATTTCAACACTCCAGATTTTAACCTCTCACGATTGTGATGTTTCTTCTTTTCGTTTTTTATTGGCGCATAACGATGGGATTTGTTGTTACATATTCGTACGTGCTACACAACACAACAATGAAATTCTGTTGTTATTGTTCCCCAGAATTTCCTCCTTCCCTCCCTTCCTCCCTGCTCCTTTCCTCTACCGAGCTCCCTTCAATTTTTTTCTTTAAGAGAGAGGGACAGTGTTGGCGGGGGGATGGGGTGGAATGTTCTCTGGACAATAAATGTCAATTCAGACACTAAAATAAAATAATTAAAATTAAAATTAAAAAATAATACTTATTTAAAAAGAGAGGGGATAGTGAGAGAAAGAGAAAAATCAATCTTTACCTAGTTTTTCATGTGGCTCTCACTGTTCTGGCACCTCACTGTGTACACAGTGCTGGGGTTCGAACCCATGTCCTCGCACATGCCCAGCAAGAACCATGACTGCTGAGCCACCGCTCCAGCCCCTCCCTTCAATTTTCATGAGATCCACCCCCACCTTTCTTGTCCTTTTTCCTCTCTAGCTTCCACATACGCAGGAAAACATGACCCCTGAACTTAGGAGTTTGGCTTCTTTCACCTATCATAATGTTCTCAAGTTCATCCATTTTTCCTACAAATGACATGATTTTATTTTCTTTATGGCTGAATAAAACTCCATTGTGTACATGTACCACATTTTCTTGATCCATTAATTCGTTCATGGGCACCTTAGGCTGGTTCTATAGTCTGGCTGTTGTGAACTGTGCTGCTATAAATATGGGTATGCATGTATCACCGTAGAATGATGACCTTAAGCCTCCAGGGTAAATACCGAGGGGTGATACAGCTAGGTCATATAGTGGCTCCTTGCCCAGTCTTTAGAAGAACCTCCATACTGACTTCCGTAGCGCTTGTACTAATTTACAGTCCCACCAAGAGTGTAAAAGTGTTCCGTATAAGTTGGGCATGGTGGTGCACGCCTGTAATCCCAGCAGCTTGGGAGGCTGAGGCAGGAGAATCGCAAGTTCAAAGCCAACCTTAGCAGCTTAGTAAGGCCCTAAATAACCTAGTGAGACTCCATCTCCAGAAAAAAAAAATGTTGCTTTTTCTCCATATCCTCTCCAGCATGTATCATTCGTATCCTTGATGCCTGTCATTCTCCGTGTAGCTTTGATTTGCATTGCCCTAATTGCCGATGATGTTGAGCATTTTTTCATATATTTGTTGGCCATTTTTATTTCTTTTCAGAAATATGTTTAATTCATTTGCCCATTTATTAACTGGGTTATTTGGGTTCTTGTCAAGTTTTTTGAGTTCTTTATATATTCGAGATATTCACCTTCTATCACAAGAGCAGCCAGCAAAGACTTTTCCCTATAGATTCTCTCTTTACACTTTTTTTTTTAAGAGAGAGGGAGAGAGAGAGGATCTATTTTATTTATTTTTTCATTTGGCCTTTGTTTCTCCAACACTCAGCTGTGTATGCGGCACTGGGGTTCGAATCTGGGTCCTAGCGCTTGCCAGGCAAGCACTCCTACCGCTGAGCACTGCTCCAGCCCCTCTCTCCACATTGTTCCCTTTGGTGCAGAAGCTTATTAATTTGATGCCACCCCATTTATTAACTCTTGGCATTGTTTCCCGAGCTCGAGGGGAGCTATTGAGAAAGTCCTTCCCTGTGCCTAATAGCTGCAGTGCTGACTCTGTTTTCTTCTAGGAGTTGAATACTTTCTGGTCTACTTCCAAGGTCTTTGATCCATTTTGAGTTGATTTTTATGCAGGGTGAGAGATAAAGGCCTAGTTTCAGTTTTCTGCATAGGAATAACCGGTTTTCCCAGCACCATTTGTTGAAAAGCACCTTTGTCGAGGATCAGCTGACTGTAGGTGCTTGTCCCTGGGTCTGCAATTCCGCACCATCGGTCTCTGCATCCGTTCTTATGCCAGCACCAACCAGGTTTTGTCACTGTAGCTCTGTAGTATAATCTGAAGTCAGGGATCATGACGCCTCCAGCTTTGCTTTGCAGGCTTAAGACTGCTTTGGCTATTCTGGGTCTTTTATTAGGATTGCGACTCTTGAGAATTTTTATTTTAGGGATTTTGATTTAGGGGGTTATGGCATTCAGAATTGTGGTTGTGGCGATTATAGCCCTTGTCACTCAGGAGACCCCGTTCTACACCTGCCAGTCGTGGCAAAAGATCAATCACAAGGAAAACTGGCTGCAGAGTCAATTTCAAATCCTCCAAAAGGTGCAGATCTCACGACAGCAAGGAAAGTGACAATATAGGACAGCAGTGGGGGGAGCAGAGCTCCGAGCAAAGGGAGCCCTGGCAGTCAGTCAGACCAGTTGGCAGGAAAGAGAAAACAGCCCAGAGAGAAGACAGGCCAGGAAGTCCCTAAGGAGGTGCTGAGACCATCAAAGAGCAGCACCCACGGAAGCCAAAATTGGGGCTCCACTGCTTTCTCAAAATGACACTTTACTGTCACGCAAAGACCAGCCCTGGTGTGTGACACGACATCATGTAACCATTTAATTTACCAAAAAAATTCTGCTTCCCCAGTGAAAAATCAACACTCTCCAGTCCCTCTTTGCCAACTCTGAGAATTCATGCAATGTTGCTACCACACCCTACATCGGATAATGAAAGGGAGGGATCCCAGCTATCTTTAGGATTTTGGCTTTCGTCGAGGAAGAGGCCTCCTCTGACCCCTCCCCTGTCCCTACCTGCTGTCAGGTCCACTTTCAAGGGATGCTCCGCAGCAGGCCTCCCCCTGGCGCCAGTTACCCCGTGATGGGGAGACTGTCCTGGATCCACCTGGGCCTAACGGCCCCCTCCGCCCTGGAGAATCCCCTTCCCTGAGGGTGAGAAGCTGATCTGCCCTGGGTACCCAGACAGCCACAGTGGCTTGTCCCAGCCAGGTGGCCTCTTTGGGCACTCACTACTGACCTCCCCACCAGCAGCAGCCCCTTCTCCTGGCACCTGCGCACTTCTAAGCATTCTGATCCAAGGCATCAGTAGAAAACACATGTGCACACAATCGTTCCACAACTACATAAGCCCCGGTCCTGGGCCAGGCAGTAGAAGGGCAGCTAATGGGGAGCACACACAGTGCCCTTCTAATAGAGGGTCCAGCTCCAAACCAGAGGACAGGAGGGCAAGAGGCAAAGAGGAGGAGCAATGCTGGAAAGGGCCTGTGAGGAGGGAGGGGCTGCAGGTGCAGGTGACACCCATCTGCAGCAGAGAAGCAAGAGACACTGACCGTGCTCAGGGCCAAGGCAGCTCCAGATGGAGGAAAGGGTCAGGTAGAGGAAATCAGGGGACCCAGGAACACCGCCCCACTCACAACACCCTAGGACAGAGGCCTGGGTCACACTGAAGGTGGCAAGGTAAGGGGGTGATCCTCCGGAGGACAAATAAGCAAGATAATCAAGATCTAAAATTGGGTATCCTGGAATCACCCCACGGACCCCAGTTCCTGGGGCCCAAGATGTGACAAGGAGTCTGCAAGTGAGAGAGGGAGGGGGACCAGGACAAGAAGAGGGAGGAGAAATGGGGCAGGGTGGAAAGAGGAAAGGGGGAGCAGAGGAGAGGAGGAGGAAAGAGGGAGAGGAACGGCAGGCCAAGAGATCGCTATGGGGACAGAGCATCTCTGGCTGCTGACCCCTGACCTTCCAGTCCCTCTCGTCCCACAACACACTCCACGATGCCTTTAGAAGCCCCTTGAGCACAGGCAGCCGGACCCTCGGGGCCCCATTCCCTGGGCCTTGCTGGTGGCCAGAGAGGCCAGCAAAGGCTGCCGGGAGCTGGGGGAGGCCATTCCCGACCCCCTCCTCCCTCACCATGGAGATAGGTGCCCACCCCTCTCCGCCCCAGGCCCCTCCAGAGGCAGCGGGAACATTCTTCCCTTTCTTTTCACCCTGGAGACTAACCCTGACGCTTGAGTCTGCTTCCCGGGACCCCAGGGCTAAAGTCACTTATGAATATATCAGTCTCAGCGTCATGTAAGAACCGGTTCTGACTGCCCAGTGATTTTGTTCAAAGGCTTCATAAATGGTCCTTTATTTTAAAAGTTTAAAAAAAAAAAAACTGGGGAGAGAGTGGGGAGAAAGCTAATTTCAAAACATCACACATTACAAGTGTTGAAGGAGCAGCGATGCCCACGGCCACAGACCCCGGCCAACCCGTGTCCGCAAGAGCGTTCAGAGGCCGGCGCGCTTTCGAGCCAGTGTGTGCGCTCCACAATAGGGAAGCAAACGTCCTTGCAAAAAAAGAAAAGAAAAGAAAAATTATAAACAGACCTCGGAGGTAGGAGCACGAGGGAAACCCCTAAAGGAATCTGGTTGCAAAATGTTTTATTAAGAAAAAAAAAAAGATCAACCTAACGTAGGAACACCCAATGACACATTTTTTTTTAAGTCTAATTTTGAAAAATGATCAAAACAGTTTTTTTCTCCCAAACATCACAAATGACAAGTGGCCACCAGATGCTAGGGTCAGGAAAATATGACTGTGGCTTGTTTTATTTTCTTTGTTTTCAAGAAACCTAAAAATTAGGGATGTCACAAATGGCCAAGCAAAGAAAAAGCAGGGAAACTGCCCGGGTGGTGAGTCAACTCCACACGCAGCCTGCCAGAGGCCCCGAGATGAGCGCGCCCAGAAACCAACAGCCCACGCTGGCAGCGGGGACCACGGAATGCGCACAGACCCTAACTGAACTTGCAATTTGCTTGATGAGTTTAAAAGGCCCAGGGGAGGGGCTGGAGTGCAGACTCAGAGGTTAAGGCGCTTGCCTGGCACGCGCAAGGACACGGGTTCAAACCCCAGCACCACGTGCACAACGAGGTGTCAGAGCAATGAAAGCCACATGAAAAGCTCAATAAAACTGATTCTCTCTCGCTCTCTCTCTGTTCCTCTCTCTTAAAAAAGAAAGAAAGAAAAAAAAAAGCCTGGGGGAAGTTTTCTGCAGGCAGAGAACATTTGAATGTCAGGACGGCATTCGCCACCCAGGGAACAGGCGGGCAGTGTCCCCAGAGCCTCCTGCAGGATGCAGGGCAGATGCCTGGGGATATGATGTAACCTGGGCACAGTGAATTCATCCAACGATGAGTCACGGGAGCAGCCTGAGAGCGTCCTTCAGAAATCTCAGCTGCAGAACAGAGGGCAGACCCCGCCTGCCCACCGGAAGCTCCTCTCAGCCCTGGCGCTGGCGAGACGGCAGGCATTTCGCCCTTTCCACCTTCGGGGATAGAGCACCCTAACGCTGCCACCTGGCCACTCAGGCACAGGACGCTGAAGCCCTAGATCCGCGTGTACCTGCAGCTGATGTTCTGTATCTCCTCTGTGGTTTCCGTCAATGGCATTTGGGTTTTCAGCCACTTACAGAAAGCCTACCATCCAAGGGTCCATGAGACCCTGACTTTAGGAACTCGGAAGTCCGGCCACGTCCACCCCTTCAAATAACCAATTCAGAGTGGAATGGGTCCCTTGGTGTCATGGATGAGGACAAATCATAGGCACCAGGCTTCATCCAACCTCATGGCACCTGGCTCCTGCTTCCTCCTCTCCACCCACCTTCACTGCCAGAAGACCTGCTGAGCCCCACCCTGACTCTCCCTGCCACTCTGGAAGACGATGATGATGACGGTGATACTATCCAGAGTCGGAGCTTTCTGGGAGCTCACCATGGGCCAGCAGCCTTGCTGTGAGCCCTCTCAGGGGGCATCTCATTCAACACGACACCCTCGGAGGTAGGCATCTTTATCATCCTCATGCTGAGCCCAGTGTCCTTAAAGCAGACCTGGCCCAAGGTCATGCAGACATCGCTGGCAAGGCCAGGCTATCAGCCAGGCACCCACAGCCACCTGCAAAGCTGGCCTGTCCACCACCCCTTTCCTAGTCCTTAGCAGTTCACCCCACTCCAGCCCTCAGGAAGTCAGGGCTCCCTGGCTCTTTCGCATCATCCTCACGTGGTCCTTCTCTGCTCTCTAACTCAAGCTCAGCCTCTCTACATTGTGAATCAGATCACGTCCCTCCTCTGCTCCAACTGCTCCAGTGGCTTCCATTCCACTTAAAATAAGCCCATTGTTCTCACAAGGCCACCTTGGACCTCATCTGCCCTTTTTATGTTTTATTTTGAGACAGGGTCTACATTGCAGAGGTTGGCCTCAAACCTGCACTCCTCCTGCCTCAGCCTCCGAGCATCTGGGACCACAGGACTGCACCACTGCACCCAGCACCTCAGGACCTTTCATCTTGCTTTTCCTTTAGACCAAACAACTCTCCTTTCTATGGCTTGGTGACAAGGTCTCCTCTCTGGAGACCTCCCCTGACCACCCTGGGTAGCACAGTGCAGCCATTGCTGACGCCATCCACCACACCCCTGCTTTGGAAGTTCCCAGCCCTGGCCACTACCTGAAGTGACCCTTGTGTCTCACTTCTTTGGTTTCTGTCTGATTCCCACCCAAAACACTCTCAAATGCGACCACACGAGGTCAAAAAAAACCCTCAGCCCACCCCTGCCAGGAACTCAAAAGATATTTGGTGTATCAAACAGCAATTCTTTTTGGGTTCAAGATTCGAATGCCACCCTCGAGCCAAGGAGTATCTCTGGTGACCTCCAGGGTTCTGAACACAGAGCTTCCCGTGCACTACCAGAGCCTTCCCCGAGGCATGGTAGCTGCTCACATCCTTGTCTGATTTCCCTATTAGTAAAAGCCTTGAGCTTGCCTAACGACAGGTACCCCAGGTCTGCCCTACCATGCTGGGGAGAGGCGCCCAGGAGCAGCGATTGATGACACCTTTATTTTTACATCTTCAACGGAGCAACCAAATCTATGTTGTCACGGACATCAAAGCATTCAGATTCAGTTAAAGAAACAATGCTGCTGCGGGCATCAGAATATGATAAAACCCCAAGACCAATGGTAGAATGAGTCTGTTCAAGCAATAATACCTGGAAGGGCACTGGAGCGCTGGCTCAGCAGTTATGGCGCTTGCCTGGCATGCATGAGGATGTGGGTTCAAACCCCAGCACCACGTACACAGCTAAGTGTTGGAGCAGTGGGGGCCACATGAAAAACTAAATAAAATTAATTCTCTCTCTCTCTCTCACTGTCCCTCTCTTTAAAAAAAAAAAAAAAAGCTACCTGGGTGGACGGGAAAGGAAGAGAGAGAAAGAATGAAATGAAGGAAGGGAAGAAAAGAGAAAAATGTGGGCCTCGCACATAGTAGGCTCTCAGCACACATGCTGAATGAGGCCACTGGCAAGGGACGTAGAAAGCCAGAGTTGGGAGCACAGGCCTGGGGCATGACTGCTGGCTCACACCCTGGGCGTGTGACATGAACTTGTGCCTGACCCTCAGCACCCCCACTGTGGCCTCGGAAGGGGTGAGGGACAGATACAGGATGCTCAGGACATGGCTGGATGGAACCCCAGTGCAGGACAAGCATGAGCTGAGCAGCTGAGAAACCTAGACCAGGGCCAGGAAAGGCCCAGGCTAACCCCCCCCTTTCAGAAGCCCCCCAGAAAGTTCTGCAGGGAGGGAAAAGAGAAAAGAGGGGAATGAAAGCCCCACCAAGAGCTCAGAGTGAAAAGGAGCATGGTGGGCTGCAAGGCAGTGTAAGAACTCTGTTGTGAGTGGGGAGAAACCAGGGCAGGTCCAGGGTCCAGGACTTGCTGAGCCTGCTGTGCCAATCCCACTCTGCTGAGCCTCGGAGTCCCTCTCACCTACCTGCATTGGCACCTGCAGTACACAGAGGGAAGGAAGGGATGCCAAGGAGGCAGAGGCACCCCAGAGGAAGCAGATCTGCTCCAGCCAAGGCTGATCCAGCACCTTGCAGCCACCATCCTGAGCTGGGGGTCACAGCCAAGCCCCAGCCCTCCACCCAGTGCATGCAACCCCAGCGCAGCCCACCTGCCTGGCTTCCCAGGTACCACCACCCCGCCCCGTCCCAGCGGCCCTGCGCCCCGTCACCTGACCCTTCCCTGGCTGCTCAGGTGGCTGCACTTCCTTCCAAGGACCCCTGTATTTATTTCCGGGAATGTGTGAGTGTGAGCACACAGATACGCTACACAGAGGGCTGTGCAGATCCACACACGCACGCGCTGCCATGCCATCACCATCCGCGGTACAGATACAGGGAAATCCGTGTCACCTTCTTGATGCTTCCGCCAGACAGCAAGGCCACTTAGATCACAGTCTGCACCTCTGTGCACTTGCTTGTAACGATGACAACACTGCTGAGCTCCTGTCATGTACCTGATGCTACCTCAAGGGCCACATCAACCCCACAGGGAAACTGCTACCGCCGCTCGAGAGATGGGGATACTGAGGCACAGAGGTGAAGTCACTTGCCCCAAGGTCACACTGTTGGTGACAATTGTACAGCAAGCACCCAATATAAGCATCCATGATTTCAGGATCCCTGAGAGGTGACAGGGAGGGGTCCCCAAAAAACCAGGCATCACTGGGGCCCTCAACAAGCCGCCATCGCTGTGCAGGGTCAGATTTTAACACAACCGCAGAGACGCAGTCAGAGCCCCTCCCCACCAAAGTGGGTTCAGAAGTCCATGAAACCAAGGTCCGTGCCCAGCAGCCCGCGCTCCCCACCAGCAAGCTGCTCTAGGGCAGCGTGTGCAAGCTGGCAGCCCTCAGTTTGGCCTACAGACATGTTTTGTTTGGCCCATGAATTGTTTTTTAAAAATGGGAGTGAGTTGCCAACTTTTACAAATCAAGTAATTTCATACCAAAAAGTCCACATTTCCGGATGTTGGAAAACATCTCTTAAAAGGCAGGAGATCTGGCAATGCCAGGCTCGCGTTCCCGCTTGAGAAGCGCGGGGCTGAGAAGCAGCTGCCCCTGTACCTGGGACACTCGCTGGTGCTGCAGAACACGGGCTTGGGGCTCAAGGTCAAGGGCTCTAGAATCAGACTGACAGGGCTCGCTCGGGTCTGAGCTCAGCCATCATCTCCTGCGTGATTTGGACAAATTAGTCCTTGCTCCGTACCTCAGTTTCCCCCTCTGTAAAACAGTGGCCATGCCATAGGACATGGCATTCAGTAAAAATGCATATCCACACAAAAAGTCACACGTGACAGTCCCCAGCAGCATTAGGCACACCAGCCGAACCACAGAAACCCAAAAGTCCACGGACTGCTGATCAAAGTGTGGTAAACATGTGCAGACATGATTCAGACATGAGGACACATACTAGAACATGGATGAACTCCGAAGACACCATGCCGAGCGACAAAAGCCACATATTAAATGGCTCCATTTGTCTGAAATTTCAATCCAAGTCCACAGAGAAAGTGGGTCTGTGGTTTGTAGGGGGCAAGGAGGTGACTGCCAGTAGGTTCAGGGTTTGTTTCTGGGGTGATTAAAATGCTCCAGAATGGGGCTGGAGTGGTGGCTCAGCAGTTAGAGCACCTGCCTGGCATGCGTGAAGACCGGGGTTCAAGTCCCAGTGCCACATGCACAGCTGGGTGTCCAAGAAACAAAGCCCAGATAAAAAAAATTAATAAATAAGATTGATTCTCTTTCCCTCTCACTCACTCTCTCCCTCTCTTCTTTTTTTAAGAGAGAGGAGCAGTGAGAGAGAATCAATTTTTATTTAGTTTTTCACATGGCTTTCATTGCTCTGACACTTTATTGTATGCGTGGTGCTGGGGTTCAAACCCATGTTCTCGCACATGCCAAGCAAGCACCACAATCACTGAGCCACCACTCCAACCCCCTCTCTCTCTGTTTTAAAATAAATAAATAATAAGAGGCTCTGGAATCTGGGACAATTCATGGATACGGGAGAAGCCACTGGTCTGGACACACTAGTGGCAGATGTCAAAACATCACAAGAACAAAGAGAAGACAGGTGCTTTTTCTTGTGATTCCCATCTTAGAGAAGTCGAGGTGCGGGAAGATCACAGGGCGGAACTCTCTGTCCCATGCTAACATTGAAGCGGGGGTGCCAACGGTTATGTAATTTTTTTATTTTTTAATACCTGGCTGCTTTACTGGTCAGAGCCACTGAATCTGGATTTTCAAACCTTGCCCAGGCAAATCCTTTCCTCCCTCTGAGCCCAGGTCAAAGGCCAGACTGGAATGAGTGGCAACCTAGATCCCTCCGAGGTCCCCAAGGTCCCTGTAAGTCTGGAGTATCATGTGGGTGCTTTGCTTCTTCATATCCACAGGGACAGCTGGGGCGTTGATAAATGACGACGTTAACAACCCATAGTGGGAACGCGCCCTCTCCTAGGTGGACGGGAAGAAAACTTTGTGGGTTTTCTGAGTCCAAGCCCCTCACATGCTGGCTCAGATGCCTGAGCCACCTCCTCTCATGGACAGGAGGACAGGTCCATCAGGAGAGGACCCCTTGCTCCCCAGGGGAAGATCATCATGCGGGGCTGGAGCTTCCCCTCGCACACCCAGGGGAAATCTTCCCTCAGGCACCAGGAGCCTCCATGGGCTACAAGGACCCCTGTGAGCACCTCTTCCCTTTAGGGACAACAGGGTCTCACTGAGCTGGTGGGGGCAGCAAAAGAGTCCCTCTAAAGGGTGGTCCTGACTCCAAGCACCAAAAGCACCTCAAAAGCTCTCTGGGCTCAGAGCCAGCCCACTCTCAGAGGCAGGAGCCAACCTGTGACCGGAGTGCCCAGGACCCACACAAGAGAGACAGAGGGAAAGGCACAGAAAAAAGGACTGAAGAGCCGAGAGAGGGACAGGCAGACCCAGGCTGTGATGAGCCCCGCCAGGGGACTAGGGAGCAAGGCCAAGGAGGCAGGGAGGAGGCCCAGCAGGGGCCCTCCCTACAGGTCCTTCCCACACTACAGGGAAGCCCCAGCCCTGCCCAGGAGCCCCCAGGAGCAGGAGGCTTGGGGAGGCTTCCCCAGCAGGATTGGAGCCTGCCAGGACAGAGAAGGAAGGTGGCTGGTCAGGCAGGGGGGGCTGGGCCTGGAAGTGCCAAGCGTCCAGCCAGGTTGCCATGGCCACGGAGACAAAGAGAGGGGCAGATGAGAAGCCCGGAACAGGGTCCCCAAGAGGGGCCCAGCCGCCTACGGTCCCTAGGGAAGCCCAGCTTCTCCAGGACCTACTCAGCAGGGGGTGCAGGCTGTTGGAGGGAGCTCTGCAGGGCAGGCAGGGCCCATCGGGCTCCCTGTCCGGTAGGAGGGAGCAGTGAAGAGTCAGCAAGAGCACCCTCCCCTGCCTGGCCTCCAAGTGGGGCAATCATGCAGCTTGTCCCAGCTCCTAGGGGCAAGCCGGCGAAACAGTAAAGGGCTGGCACTTACCAAGGACGCTCTACACGTGCTCCATCACACAGGCTTCCTCCAAACATCTGCAGGGAAGGACTTTTAACTTCCAATCTGCTTGAGACCAATGCTTATATAAAGTGCAGTCAAAATGAATTACCAGAAACACAAAGGAAAAAGACAGACTCGCAGCCTCAGTTGTAAGCATGGCTTCAACCCGAGTATATCTGCTCTGCCAGATGGCTACAACAGTTCCAACGCTTGCTCCCGGTTTCTGACCATAGACTGTCACACTAAACAGCACTGAGCCCAGCCCTGGGGACCTCAGGACCACCCTGGATGTAGAGCAGGCCCAGGGGCAGCACTGCAGAGGGGTCAAGAGCTCCAGCAGCCAGGGTATCCAACTTCCTGGCAAAGGACTTTCCATCGCCATGCCTCGGTTTCCCCATCTGCAATAACACTGGGAATAACACACAGGGGATTTTGGTGGGGATTCTTTGAGTTAATCCCATGGAACTCTTTTATCAAAACCCTCTCATGTCAGTCATTGCTAACCTCATTAAATGTCAGGTGGCGTTATTACCAATTCCCTTATCTCCTAACCCTCACCCACTAACCACCATCTGACGAATCATGTACGTGTGTAATGATTGCCTTACTGTTTATCCCTCCAGTAGGTCACATATGTGAGGGCAGGGGCTGGTCTATTCTGTCATCTACCTGCTAAGCACCCAGCTCAGCCTGGACCCAGACCTGGGACTTAGTGAGGGCTCAATAAATGCCAAGTGTGAGCTGGTATCCTGGGTCTGCAACATCTTTGCTGTGTAACCTCAAGCAAATGACTCAACCTTCCCGATCTCCAGTGGAACAAGAATCTGGGAAACAAGAGGACAATGAGGACAGCCTTGCCAATGTGCTCAGAGTAGCATGTGCTGACCGACGGTTGTCTGTACAGACCTGCGGGCATCATCTGGAGACGATGGGGAGGAGGGCTAGTGGGTAGAATCTGGGGGAGGGTGTGCGGCTAAACATCCTACAGTGTACAGGATGGTCCCGCCACAGAATTAGCCAGGCCCAAATGTCCACAGCGCTGGGATCAAGAAGGAAGAGGCAGGAAGCGCCAAGATGCCCAGGCTAAGGAAGGAACGAACAGAACAACTCCAGGATAATCACAGGCAGAAGGTGGAAGGAACCGACTGGAGCTACAGAAAACAAGGCGAGACTACCACCCAGACACCACCCCTGAACAAAGCCACAGCAGAACACCAGGTCCCCCCACGCTACACAGCAGGGGCCTCTAAGTCACACCCAGGAGCCCAGCTCTGGGACCTGCAGATCAACACCTGCTCTGCAGCCAGGGCTCAGGGGCTCTGATGAAAACAAAGGCACATACTCAAAAACATGCTCTGCCCCGGCTGCAGGCTCCCGTGTACACACGCCAACCACGAGCACGCAGGGAAGTTCCGGAAGACTTCTGGATGACCGCACGCCAGACTACTAACACGGGCAACGGGGTCGAACCAGAAAGGCACCTCGCTGCAAATCGACCTGTAAGGAGAAAGCAGCCTACCTGCTGTACAATTACGGATGAATGGAAGAGGGGCTGGAGCGGTGGCTCAACCGTTACAGCGCTCGCCTGGCACACACAAGAACACGAGTGCAAACCCCAGCACCACATGCACAGCGAAGTGGCCAAGGAATAAAAGTCACATGAAAAGCTAAATAAAAACTGCTTCTTTTTCTCTCTCTCTCATTGGGCCCTCTGTCTTTAAAAAAAAAGAAAGAAAGAAAGATGAATGGAAGAGTACACACACGTGCCCTGCACCCCAGGAATCCCATTCCTAGAAAGATACAAGCCTACAGGTATGAGGTGGCTTGTGTCTGTCACACCACCAACTTTCAAGGCTTTATGGGTACAACCTGATTGTCCACCAATAGGGGATCGGCTTGGGGGGGTACCAGAGACTGAACCCAGGGCACTTTACCACTGAGCCACAACCCCAGCCTTTTTTATTTTTTATTTTGAGACAGAGTCTTGCTAAGTTGCTTAGGGACTAACTTGCTAACATTCTGGCCTCAAACCTGCAGTCCTCCTGCCTCAGGCTCCCAAGTCACTGGAATTACAGGTGTGTACCACCAGGCCTGGCATCACTATAAACTTTTTAATTTGAACCATGGGAATGATTGCACATTTTATATATGTATAACATACATACTGTACATATACACACAAATATAAAGTCTGTATGCATACATAGGTGCATATATGGCATATGCATGACATACGTAACATGTATGCTATACGATTTTTATATGCATGTATGTTTATATATACACATTCTGTTACAATATTTTTTTTTTTTTTTAAAGAGAGAGGGACAGTGAGAGAGACAGAGAAAGAGAGAAACAACTTTATTGAGTTTTTCACATGGCCTTAGTTGCTCCAACACTTAGTTGTGTACGTGGTGCTGGGGTTTGAACCCGGGTCCTCGTGCTTGCCAGGCAAGCGCCGAAACCGCTGAGCCACCACTCCAGCCCCATATTTTTATTTTTTTAATAGATTTTTTTAGTGAGAGAGAAGGACAGTGAGAGAGAGAGAGAATCAATTTTTATTGAGTTTTTCACATGGCTTTCATTGCTCTGACACTTAGTTATGTGCGTGGGTGCTGGGGTTTGAACCCATGTACTTGCACATTCCAGGCAAGCGCCATAACCACTGAGCCACTGCTCCAACCCCTGTTATAATATTTTTAATTAACTCAAAAGACACAAATGTTCATATACAGATCATGTGCTGGATCATTCCAATTTACATAGTCCAAAAAACAGGCCAAACTAATCTTTAATGACAGAAGTCAGAACAAGAGGTTGCTTTGGGATTTGTTGTCTATAAGGGGACACCCTCCAGGTGCTGGCAATGTTTCCTGTCCGGTCTGATTGACAGCTACACAGATATATCACATTATAAAGTCAAGTCGTGCCCTTAACATGGTTCATTCTGCGCACAAGATATACCTAAAGGAACCAAAATAAACATGTTTTACAGGGGGAAAGAAAGGACTGATGGTGGCGAGGAGCCTTTCCAGAGATTCCTCAGATTCTACCATCCCCCCATGTTCCCAGAGGGAGCGCTCTGCTCACGGCCCTGGGAGGAGGCCAAGCTGGGTGGAGCCCCCCATTGCTCCCCCAGAAAGAAGCCAACGGGGAATCAAGCCGGCCTTTGTGGATGGGCCCAGCAGAGCAGGACAAAGGGCCAAATGCTGGCCCCTGCCTCCCCAACCCCCCAGGACACTGAAGCCCATTCACGTTGGAGGCTGGCCACTTCCCCAGGGCTCCTCCGCCCTCCTCGCCAGGGCTGGGAACAATATCCCCTTTGACCACCCCTCTTGTCTCCCACTTCCGCATTTAATTGCAAGTTCATGGGTATTAAGTGGCCGCACAGCTGACCTAGCTTGCACCCCCCATCCCCACCCCCAAAAAGAGGCCCACAGCACTGCCTCTGTTCCCTGCCCTGTGTGCCCGCTCTTTTTCAATGATCCTCCCCAGGGAGAGAGGAACAACGGCCTCCGTCCCCTCCCGCCTTCCCTCTAACTCTGTTCTCACCCAGAAAGCTCGGCTGCCAACCAGGCTGCTGCTGGCCCTGGCTCAGGGGCACCAGGCCCACAAGGGTGGCCTCTACTCTGACCCTCCAGGCCACCACACGCTCCCTTCACACCTCACTCAAACCCCACTCAACCTCTAGGGAAACTGAGGCCAGTGCTGAGAGCATGGAGGTTCCTCACCCTGGATTTCACAACCTTCCCTTCCTTGCCCCCAGTTCAAGCAAGTGGCCAAAGTCTCTGACCCTTAACCTCTTCTCTAGCTCCACAACCCCAAGGACAGCTCTTGGGCCCATGCGGTGACCCCGAGGGTTGGAAAGAGGTCATGCAAGCCAGATTCCTGCCCTTCACATGACTCACTTATGCCTTTGCTCATGGGCTTCCTGCCTGTGGAAAGTCCCCAGGCCAGTGGCATCTATAGTGAAAGTCTCTCCTCCAGGAAGCCTTCCATGTTACTTTGGTCCAGATCTGGCTTCCCCTCCACTGAAAAGCCCCACCACCACATCCCCTCCACCCACCCAAGACCGAGCTAGCTCCGGCTCCAGCCTCAACCCCACCCCTCCTCCTCGGGCCCCTACAGTCCAGCTCCATGCCTATACCCCAGGACTCCTTGAAAGCACACAGCAGACCCTGAGGCCCTGGAGTAGGGACCTGCTGCTCACCTGTACCTGCCCTGTACCTTCCAGCCTTCCCTCCCTCTGTACCTGCACCACGGCATCCTGCCGCACCAAGATGCTGCCAAGTTCTCCCCACCTCCCAGCCTCTGCAGGCTCTGTGGGTCACCTGGGGGTCTTGTCAACTGGACATCAGTGCAGCAGACTGTGGGCAGGGGCAGCATCCCACGTGAACGCCAGCAGTCTCCAGAGCACACCTGGAGAAGAGCAAGGACCTACAGGACTTTGGCACATAGTAGGTGCTCAATAAAATCGATCTCCCATTTACGATGCTCTGACCAAATTAGATTATATGGAACCAGGACCTGATCTTCCTACTGGGCTTAAACGGGAATCCTGTCAAACCTGTGCAAAACCCTGACTTGCCTTTAAACAACAGTAAATAACGCTGGGTTTTTAAAACAGCAGCTACCACTTCTTGAGCGCCTCCCTATTCTCTTCCATTTAATTCCCAGGCCTCCTCTGCTCATCGGGTTGGGGGTGGCAGGGACTCGCTGCACAGAGGCCCCTCACTATCACCAAGTGAGACGTCCCCACTGCAAGGACACACACACAGGACCAAAAAAACACCCACAGCCACCTGAGTACACCACCTGCAGCATCCAGGAATAAGGAGCAGCTCCTGCAGGCCCAGCAAGTTCCCCTGAGCAGCAGACTCACGCTGCCCCACAGTCTGCAGGTAGCCGGAGCGTTCGCTTGTTCAAAGGGGAATATTTCAAATGCCACCTCGTGCAGTTTGTTAATAGCACAGCCCAAGAGCAGAAGACCCTCGCATCCCACACACCCCACAGGTGAGGCTTTCCAGCCTTCTTTTAGAGAGGAGGAAAATGGGGTGCAAAGGTGTCCCACTTACAAGCAGGTTTCTGTGCACCCCCAAGAGGCCCAGAGAGGGGCCACGTGGGTCAGAATCTGAGAGGAGAGCTTCTGCTACTATGCTCTGGCTGTGTGCAGGGCAGGCTGCTGGAGCATGGGCCCTGCTTATCAGGGGCCACCACAGCTTCTCCCCTGCTGGGCACCTCCGGCTGGCCACCGATAGGATCTCTCTCTAATCTGCCTCTGCACCAGGGCAGCAGACCCGCCGCCATAAAAGGGGCCTCAGGGGGCTTTGATGTGGTGGAGGATGGAGCCGGCCAGCCTAGGGTCAGGGGGAGCACCCAAGGCCTGGGCTTCTAAATGGTCTCTCTCAGTTTCCCTCCAGTCCGTTTGGACCCCTGGACAATTTAAATTGAACTAGTTCACCAAACTCTTTCTATCATCATCCTGTTTAAACTGCACAAAGCCACACAAGGACCCTTGGAGGCAGGTACCGCCCGTCACCCCTCCCCATTACACAAGTAGAGAAACTGAGGCACCAAGAGACGAAGTAACCTGCTCTACGCAGCTGGGAAGCACAGAGCTGGACCAAAATCCATGCTCAGCTGACACCAGGGCCTTCATCAGCAGGGCAACCAACAGAGCCCCAAGACTAATGGGTTTCCTGGGATGCGGGCCTTTGCGTTTGAAAGCCAGGACGGTCCCACGCAGGACAACCAGTCACTCTATTTGCCACACCCCCACGATAAGAATGAAGACGGCACGGTAACAGCGACAGCAGCCCCTGGGCGCACACAGACACCAGCTCCGTGAAAGCCCTAAAACTCGCCTCACCGAATCCACGCCAAGCAGTCCCGAAAGTGGGAGTGGGGCAGGGGTATTGTTCGTCTCCTCCTCCCCCCATACCCACGAGGGCTCAGCACCAAGGAACGAGCCAGCTCTCCGTGTCTCGACAGGGCCACCAGGCTCCCGGGACTACAGCAGGCTTGGAACACAGACCTCTGGCATCTATGCCTTTCTCATCCGCCAGCCTGCTGTGGGCGCAAGTACTGACAGCATTAGCCTAAAACTCGCCATCTACCAGCTGGGTGGCCTTTTGTGACCTCCTACATGTCTCTGGGCCTCAGTTTCCTCAACCATAAAACGGAGACAGTTAGATGGCTTCCCTCCTAGGATTTCAGAGAGCGTCCCCCAGGATGCTCGGGTGAAGGGCTCAGGACACCGTCTGGCTGATATGGAGGACACACCCAAAAGGAACCAGCCTGTGGTGGCTGCACGAGGAACATCCCTGCTTTCAGCAACTCTCTGGGCCTTTGTGAAGGGCTGGGCCCAGGCAGCCGGGCTCTGACGACCTCTGAACTGTGACCACAGCAGGCCTGTCTGACCCCCACCCACCACCACTGCTCACGGTCCTCAAGCGAGCCCAGCCCTGCCTCACAGTATCACCACCAAGGCCATAGCCTCGCCTCTGCTCAGACACCAGTGGTGCCCGGAGCCTGGCCATTTCCCCGCCCTCCAACACACCCTGGCCAGGCACCATGGTCCTCACCTGGATTAAGGTCATGACTTCTTCTTGGTCTCTCCCCTTCTGTCCCCTGCCAGCCAATCTGCTTCCAGGGAAGCCAGGGGTAACCTCCTAAAAGATGAGCCACTCCCAGTCACTCCCTGAACTAAACCCTCCTGTGGGCTCCCCCTGCTCTTAGCAAAGAGGCCCAGCCTCATGCTGGCCTCCAGGGCCCTGCACATCGCAGCCACGCGCACCGCTCCACCCTGCATGGCTGCTGTTGCTCACTGACTCTACAGCCGCTCTGGCATCTACGCCTCAGGGCCTCTGCACAGGCTGCTCTCCGGCTGCAGCACCCCTCTTGCCATCTCCCCACATCCAGGTCCCAGCTCACCAACCCCAAGAGCACTCAGCACTCCAATCCGCAC
>PVKS010002801.1:84640-100402 GCA_004027875.1 Aplodontia rufa
GAGCCAGAAAGAGCAGTATCATCCAGGGACCTCAGCACCCTTCCTCCCTCAGGCCTGAAATAGGATCCAAGAAGCCCAGGCCAACATACGCAGGTGGGGGAGGGAGAACAGGGATGTGAACCCTCCAGATTTGCACGGCAGACTCCCCGAGAGCCGCACCATCTGGTGTCCTTTGTGAGACAGGGAAGGGGAGCACAGCCAGAGTGGCAGTGCATATACAATTATGGGGCAAGGGGCAAAGAAGGTGTGACAGGCAGGACCTCCTGTCACCAGAACCCACACATTCCAAGCCTCCTCCCAACCACCTGCGTCACACAGCGTCACAAGCCCCCAAATGGCTTTGAATCCATTCAGCAAACCTTCTGCAGCTTCCAGAGATCGGATTTCCTAAAGTTAAGCCCTAAGTCCTAGTCGCAGTACGTGTGGTTTTAAAGGAGTTGACACCTCTCCACATCTACAGTGTTGGCATGGGCCTCAGCCCAGCCAATCACAATTGTCCACCTCACAGTGACTGCGCAGTGGTTCCTGGATGGGTACATGAGCCAGACAGAGGAGCAGCTAGATTCAGCTATGCCTGAAGCCACTGCTCCTCCGTCAAGCAAGCCCAGAAAGTTTTGTTTTGTTTTGTTTTATCTTAAGCTTTTTTGAGTTGGGGTTTCTGGTACATCCGACCCAAACAGGCCTGACCGATATGTGCATTAAAGCACTTACCACCCCACAGTGTCATAACGTGTGTGTAGATTTTCTCCTGGAGCCTGGAGCTCTTTGAGGACCACACATTGATTGATTCATCTGTGTCCTTGATGCCTAGAAGGCAGCCTGGGAGGTAACAGGTGAAGATGTCTACATGGCTCTTCCCTCACTCCACAAATATCTACTGAATACCCACTGTGCAGCAGGTACTGTTCTGGGAGTGGGGACACAGCAGGGGACATAAGAGCCGAAACAAACAAACAAAAAACCTGTCCTTCAGGAGCTCCAGTTCTACTGAGAGGAGAGGAGAGCAAAAGTGGCTGAATGAGTGAGTAAAAGAGGAGAGGGAGTGGTGGGGAGGGTGGGAGGGATGCTCTACCGGAGGCCAGGCAAGGTCACACTGAGAAAGTGAGGTGTCTGGGCAAAGACCTGCGACCTGGGGAGAATTCCACACCAAGTGCAAAGGCCCCGAGGCAGGGTGTGCCTGGCACATCTGGAGATGGGGTCACAGAGGTGGATACAGGGGTGAAAGACCCAGTACCGCAGGGCCTTCAGGTCCCTACCAGGGCCTCGGCACTGACTTTGAGCGCAGCGGGAGCCACAGAGGTTTCTGCGCAGAAAGGAGCGCACTCTGACTCCCAGAACCAACTGCCAGGGCCAGGGTGGAGGCAGGGAGCAGGGAGCAGGTGATGGCAACAGGCCTTGTGGGAGATGGTGCTAACTAGGGCCTTTGTCACTGATGGTGGCAGAAGCAGCTGGAAAGGTAAGGAGTGGCCAGATGCTGGAACAGGACTTCCTTCGGGGCTGGAGAGTAGAGGGGAACTGGCTAAAGAAAGTGGCTGAGCCACCAGCAGGGCCTTTACTGAGGTGGGGGTCTGGAAGGAGGTGAGCTGGAGAAGATGGAGCTTGCAATGACCGTGGGGTTCCCTAGGTGCAACGCCTGGTCGTCACCTAGAGACGCACACCTACAGGTCGGGGCAGATGTCAGCGCAGGGAAAGCGTGTAACGTGAGCGAATGGGTGAGCACCACTAGAGGACGGCGGAGTGACACAGGAAGCAAAGGAAGGAATCATCCCCTGTCATTCGGCCCCCAAAGCCCGCCAGCCTCCCCATCGTGTGTTGACCGGGGAGCTGATGGCAGTGACAACACTGGCTCCAACTGGGACAGCTTGCTGAGGACCTGCCCAGAGCAGCAAGCAGGACAGGAACCAGCACTCTCCCCATCCGGCTGCTCAGGTAAGAAACTGAGGCTCAGGGCAAGAAGGCCAGACAAGGTGACCCTGAGCGGCTGAGCTGGCAGAGCCACAGATCCAGGCCAAGGCTGCAGATGCCACATGTTCTCTGCCAGGGGCAGCTTGTCGCACGCAGAAGCACCCTCCTTCCACCCGCCTTCGGAGGCTGCCAAGGACTGAGAATGCGTATGAGCCCAGGCATTATGGTGACTGGCAGGTGACACGTGCTGGCTAGAGCCAGTGGCCAGGACAGGTACCAAGCACAGGACTGGTCCTCAGCCTTGGGGAGCTCTCTTCTTCTGGACACAGGGGCCAGCCCGAGCCCCAAGCTCCACTGGTGGCACCTGCTCTCAGTCATGGGGCTCAGCCTTCGGGGACCGAGACCTGGGTTCAAACCCCAGCTCTGACTGACAGTGTGGCCTCAAATTCCCCGTCTTTGAAAGAAACCCCTCAGCTACCAGGCTCCCCAGCACTCCTACTTATCGACCTTGCTGTGCGCCAGTGGCTGACGACCTAGATGAGGTCCCTCCTGCTGGGCACTGCTGACATCCAGGGCCAGATGACCCTTTGCAGGCCATTTGGCAGCATCTCTGCCACCACCCACTAGATGCCAGGTGCATCCTTCCTCCCCAGTTGACAACCAAGAATGTCCCCAGACAGCTGGTGTGGCGGCGCACACCTGTAACCCCAGCAACTCAGGAGGCTGAGTGAGGAAGATCGCAAGCCAGCCTCAGCAACTTAGCAAGGTCCTAAGAAACTTAGCGAGACCCTATCGGAAAATTGTTTTAAAAAAGGGCTGGAGGTTTGACTCAGTGGTCAAGCACCCTTTAGTTCAATCCCTGATACAAAAAAAAAAATAAATGTTCCTAGACATTGCCATATGTCTCCTGGCAGGCAAGGTGTCCTTTGCTTGAGACTCACTGTCCTAGGCTCACTAGAGTGCCCACTGCTGCTCCGTGAGGACAGTCCAGATTTGACTGTAAGGGGTCTGCTCAGCCACCCCACTATCCTGATTCTCCAAGGACAATGGAAGGGGGGGTGTGACCCAGTACCAGCTTGAGGTCCGGCACACATGGGCACTCTCTAAAGGTCGTGTTCAGTGTGTGTTCGGACCCAGCTTACCCGACCCTAACTAAGCTTCTGCTACGCACCAAGCCCCTGGCTGAAGCCCTCCTGCGCACCACGGCGGGTTTCGCAAGTTCAGGATCCGAGGGGGCAGGCTTCATTACTGCTGCAGTTCCTGCTTTACTCAGGACAGGGCCAAAGCTCAAAATGCTAGACTGCTTATCCCAGGTCACACAGCCGGTGACCAGGAGCCACGGCTAAAGGATAATGTACTCGGGCCTCTCAAACTTGAGGCCTTCAGCCTGGAGAGTTTCCTGGCAAGGGAGCAGCCAGCCTTTATGAAGCACCCACTATGTGCCAGGCAATGGACTCCACATCAGGGACACCAAGGTCAGGGTGGACCCAAACAGCTCCAGCACCAGGCAGAACACGGTGAGGGCTCAGGGTGACAGGAGAGAGGGGACCCAGGTCTCTGCTGCTGGGTAGCAGGAATGGCCTCTGAGGATGGATTCAATAAGAACCCAAAACCCAGGGGCTGGAGCGGTGGCTCAGTGGTTATAGTGCTTGCCTGGCATGCGCAAGGACCCACATTCAAACTGCAGCACCACGTGCACAACAAAGTGTCAGAGCAACAAAAGCCACATGAAAAACTAAATAAAATTTATTCTCTCTCTAAAAAAAAGAACCCAACATCCATTCACGTATGGGATGGTCAGGGAAGCCCTCTCTTGGGTGGCCACAGAGCTGAGCCACACTGGTGTCTGGGGACAGGGCTGGTAACAGGTAGGGCTGTGCTTAGAGAGCGGAGCAACGGCAAGGACAAAGAGGTAGCAGAAAGAGACACCCAGGGAGATGACAACAGGGACCCTGGGGCCAGAGCAGGCCGTCCGGCCACGCAAGACCACAGTGGAATTCTTGCCTCTGACCTGCGAGACAGGAAGCTCACATTGCCAGCCCAAACAGGGGAGCGCTAGCCACAGGTTTGCAGTGACCGGCATTCCGCCCTTGGACCTCAGCAGCTAAGAGCCCGCCTGTCCCACTCCGTGTGACTGGTGTTCTGTGTTAATGTGAAAAACAATTCACAGATAAGGTGACAGATCTTCCTCTACACCACGCCCTGCTGTCAGCCCAAGGCCACCAGCATTAAATCCTGCTGTGTACCCTGCAGTCCCCGGCACACTGTTAGGGTCTGGACCTTTAATGTCCCCCAAAGGCTCACATGCTGGAGGCCTGGTCCCCGAGGGGGTGCCACCCTCAGGAGGCATGGCTTAGCGGGAGGCAGTTAGGTCACTGCCATGTGCCCCTGAAGGGAGGATAAACACCCCAACCCTTCCTCTTCCTCTCAGCCTCCTCTGCCACGGCTCCCAGTCCACAAACAACCGTGCCAACCATGGACCAATATAAATCCTTCCTCTTTTAAGACTATTTTCTCAGGTATTGTGACATAGCAGCGGAAAGCTGACACACACCAAGAGAGCCCTTTCCTGTGTGCTGTTTTCTCCTAAAAATTAGGATCGGACTCTACGTTGAATTCTGCACCTCGGCCTTCCTCACAGTGCAGCATGCATGGCCCCACTCTGCCATGGAAAGAGGTTACCCCTGCCTGCACTGAAAGCAATGTTAAGACTTTTCTGTTACCTTATGGCTTCTACAGGCTTTTGTTTATTTTCAGCATTATACGCATAACTGGAGGGGCTGCAGCAGTGGCTTGGGGGTTACAGCGCTTTCCCGGCATGCGCAAGTACATGGGTTCAAACCCCAGCACCCACATACAAAACTAAGTGTCAGAGCAATGGGAGCCATGTGACTACCTCAATAAAAATTGATTCTCTCTCTCTCCCTCTCTCTCTCTCTCTCTCTGTCCTTCTCTCTTAAAAAAATAATAAGCATAACTGGAATATACATCTTTTTTTACTTGGTGGTACTGGGAATTGAATCCAGGTATGCTCTACATTCCCAACCCTCTTTATTGATTTTGAGACAGGGTCTTGCTAAGTTTCTGAGGCTGACCTCAAACTTGTGATCCTCCTGCCTCAGCCTCCTGTGTCACTGGATTAGAGGCATGTGCCATTGCACACAGCTGAACATCTTTATACCCGACATCTTTATATACTGTTTCCCTTGTGTCTACGAGAGAGATTCCCAAAGAAACTGAATCAAAGGGTTTTGTGGGATATTTTATTTTTTAAGATATCACCAAACTATCTCACTCAGGACAGCAGTCGCTAACACGCCACTGATATTTCCCAGAAGCCACACGGGGCCTAGGTCTCACAGCTCTCACGCATGTGTGACAACAGCAAGCAAAAGAAGGCAACGCTGGCCCAAGTGGCTTCCCGGCAGAAATGTGGCTCTGCGCATTTAGTCCTCGTCCCACAAAATACTACCAAGTCACGAGCAGTCCAGATCCAGACGATGTCGGGGGTCGGGGGCAGGCTGCACCTACGGGCCCTGGGCAGGACTGGGCAACCCCTGCCCCGCAAGCTGACGCCCAGCCTGCGCGTTCTCACTCCTAAAACACATTTCCCACCCAGGCACAACAAAGGTGCCTTTGTCACTAGGGGAGGGAGCCCTGCTGCCAGAACATTCTGGGTTCCGTTCACTGAAACCTCTGTGCTGCGGGGAGAAGGCAGCGGGATGCTTCCCACCAGGGCTGGCCTGGGGGGCACTGAGGGCAGGCAGGAGCGGCCCCCAATTCCCTGGGTCACTCTGCAAATGGCTCCTGGGAGCTCACGCCGGGTCCAGCACCCCAGGAAGACCTTACGCCTACTGCCTCCTGCACTTCAGCCCACGGCCACCATCAGCACCACGTACAGCTGAGGAAGCTGAGGCTCAGTGCAGCACGCAGCTAGCGAGTCACGTGGGAACACAAGCCAGAATCAGCTGACTTCTAACCATCTGCAGGACACCCCAGCTCCAGTCACCCTCCCCTCCCACCCGGGCAATGTGGTGGCCTCATCCCTCTGCCCCATGGCCCCCCAGTCTGCAGCCAGCACCCCACACACACACACTCACACTGCTACCTCCCTGACTTCACCTCCTGTCACTGGCCCTGGCTCACGGGGCTCTCGCCTCTCAGTCCCCCTTACTCTGCCTGAAACATCCCTGCCCCAGAGCCTCCGCACATGCCACCTCCTGTGCACCCTGCAGCCACAGAGCCTAGATTCAGCCTCAGACTGTGTGGACTCAGAGAAGACAAGAAGCACAGCCGGTCCCCGTGAGAGCGAAGGGCACCGTATGACTCTGAAACAGACAACAAGCAATGCTGTCCCCACAGGGTTCCTGGGAGCTATGTGGCTTAGAGAGTGTCCACCCTGAGCATGACACCTCAGACAGGCAGGACCTGAGCAAGGCTTTGATGTAAGAGGTGGGAGGACCAAGAGGCACTGCGAGCAGTCCAAGTGGCAGGAGGGCCCCCCGGGACCCAAGACTGGGAGGGCGGCAAAGGCCTCCACCTGGGAGGGAGGCCCAAGCGCAGAAGAGGACAAGCCTCCCACCCGCACCCTCCCTTCTTCTGGTGGCAGTGTCAGCAAGGGGCGGGGGGTCTTCTGTCCCCAACTGCCTGCCCCAACCCGGCCTGAGCCTCAGTGACTGGGTCAGGGATGGACATGTGCCCTGAAACACCCATCACTCAGGACAAGAGCCAGACCCTTCCCCAACAGGAGCCACTTGAATCCCACTCTTACTGAAGCTCTTGCTGAACATGACAGATTTCTGATACTTGCAGCCGAAAATCGTGACAACCATCTATCTCCTGCTGAATTAGCAGGAGACAAAGCCAGCAAGGTCACCACCAGCCTGCACAGAAGCGGTAAGACACCAGGCCGGACAGGCATATGTCAGGGTCCTGCAATCCAAGAGAAAGCCCCAGATGGCACCTTGCACACCCTGGGGAACCCACGCCCTTCATCCTCCTGGGGTCTGCGCCCCAGCATCTTCCAAAGTAGCATAAGAGCAGGAAGTAGGGCAGACGGTTGGGACCGTCCTGTGTAGCAGCTGACATTGCAAAAAAGAAAAGGGACTGATTGCTCACAGGCCACAGGAAGTGGAGGCTGGGACAAGAGAATTGCCCCTCTAAGGCAGATCCACCTCTCCCCCTGCTCTGCTCTCCGCTCAGAGAACCAGAAGGACCACCCAGAAATAGGGAGTCCCTCCCACTGCGAGGCTGGCTGGCCTCAAGGGCCACGTGGTCTCCCTTCAACAGGGAAGTGCCTCTTCCCAAGAGCAGCTTGAGGGCTCTTACCTTTCCTGAAATACAACTGGCTTGGTCCCACTTCCAGTGTTCCACTTGATAAAAACAAGGTTTAGGAGAAATCTGCCTTCATCCTCTTAACCACACAATTAAAAAGTTAAAAACTGGCAGCACCAGCTGGAGCAGTGGTTCAGTGGTTACGGTGCTTGCCTGGCACGCACAAGGACCTGAGTTCAAACCCCAGCACCACGTACACAGCTAAGCGTTACAGCAATGAAAGCCACGTGAAAAACTAAATGAAATTAATTCTCTCTTTGTCTCACTGTCCCTCTCTCTCTAACAAGCACGTTCCCTTTGAAAAATGTATTTATTAAATTGCCCACAAACCCTTGGTTTTGCATCGAGACCCTGGTGTGCATGCACAAATGTGCAACATGTGCAGTCGGACGTGCACAGAACGCCACGACGCAGTCGCTTATGACATGCACCGCCACTGTGTTTGTTCCAAGAGGAAATCAATCTTAAAACCACCCCTTCAACAGCCTGGCTGGACCTCCGCCAGCACTGGGACCACACAGAGCTCCCTGACGTGGCAAATAAAACACTGCCACCCCTCTGCCCTGCCCAGCATGGTGAGCACAGGAGACCAGGAGCCCGCTCTGCAGCTGGCCAAAGTCCTGGCCAGGAAGGGCTGTCATACTCTGTGCCCCATTTAATCTATGTCACTCATGCATTCATTCCTTCACAAATACTAAGAGAACCTACCACACACCAGATGCCAGGGACATGTCAGCGACCACACAGCCAGGGCTCCAGCCCAGGTGACTTACGCTCTCGTGGGAGACACAGATACTACAAGAGAACAAGGTAATTTGGAGCAGTGACAGGTACCCAGGGAAAACAGTGAAGAAGAGAAAGTGACCAGAGGCTGGCAGAGGGAGTGGCCTTGAGCGGAGATCCCAGGGAGGAGCCCCAGATGCAAACCAGGATCAAAAGTCTTCCTTGCAACAGGAACAATAAACACAAAGGCTCAGGGCAGGCACCAAGGAAGGACAGCTCAAGAACAGAAAGGAAGCTGGGCGCCAGGGCTAATGAACAAGGGGCGATCCCGCTGGCCTGGTGAGCAAAGGACAGATGACACAAAACCTCCTACACCAGCAGCCTGAACGCCACTGACCTCCACTTTCTCCTCTTCCAACCTTCAGCAGAGAGGGGGCGGGAGGGGAAGGGGACCGGTGTGACTGTTACTGTCCCCAACAAGCCAACCAGAATGTCGGATGGAAACCCAACCCTGCCAATAATTACACTAAATATAGGTGAGCTAAACTCTGATGAGAAGGCAGAGACTGTCAGAATGGATTTAAAGAGTAAGAAGCAAGGCCATGGTCCTTGTAAGGGACGTGCTGGACATATAAAGACACACACAGGGAGGCCGAACGAGAAAAGATGGAAAAGAGAAAGGAACAGCCAGGGTAGCAACAGACAACACAGACTCCAAGACAAGGTGTGCCGCAGCAGGAAGGGCGTTGACAAAGACAGAAGGCCAGCTCACCAGGAAGCCACAGCACAAAGGTGTATGACACACAAGTATTTCTGAGGTGCTAGGGAACCCAGGGCTTTGTGCATGCTAACACATACTCACCCACAAGCTACCCCCCAGCCCTAAAAAGCACTTAAAGCACACAGCACTAAGATGGACAGACAGAACTCAAGGGACAAACACGTGGATCATAGCTGCAGACTCCCCGGCCCTCTCCCAGTGACAGGCAGGACGTGGACGGAAACCAGCAAGGCTGCAGGAGACCTGATCACCACCAGCCACCCTGGACCTGGATGGCACCCAGAGAGCAGCACCCAGCAGCAGAATACACCTTCTTCTCAAATGCACCCTGGACAGTCAGTCCGCGAGTCAGACCACACACCGGGTTACAAACCAGGCCTCAGTGCCTGTCCCAGGGCACACTCTATACACACAAGAAAATGGAACTGGAAATCACTACCCAGCGAGTTATCTGGAAAAGTCCCAGAATTCAGAAACGGAGACAAGTGGAATGGCTTCCTCGCTCCACACCTCGCGCTTGGCACAGATGCTTCCTCAGAGGGGCAGTTAGAGCTGCCCCATGACCAGGTTTAAGTCCAAACCCCAGGAGGAGGGGGAACCAAGAAGGACAGGAGCTCAGGGCTCAGCATTCCAAGAGAAGCTAGGGGCCCATGCACCATGGCAGAGAGGCCAGGTCCCACCAGGGAGGAAGCTGCACCCCACCATGCCCCCCACCCAACCACACTCAAAATGAATCCAACTTGCTCCACCCATTCTTGGGCGGGGCCATTCTAGGCAGGGCTGGAGAGGAAAGAAGCAAAACACAAAGGTCAGATCTGCAGAACTGGACAGTTCTGAGTTCGCACCACTACAAACCAACCCTGATGGGCAGGCTCCCGAGCCGTCCTCAGGAGTCCCGCCTTCCTACAGACTGCCCTGTGGGCTCCCTTGCCCCTTCGCATCAGGGGGGCTGTGAATGAGGCTGAGCTGATGACAAAACTGATAGATTGTGGTAGGTAACAGAGGTGAAGGGCGCTTGCAGATATAATCAAGGTCTCAAATCAGTGTGCTCTGGGTGGACCTAACTTTATCAGGTGAGACCTTAGAAAAATAACAGGTGGAGGGGCCACCTGGAGATGCAGCCCAGGGACAGCATGATTAACACACATACACAGGCCCTGGATTCAATCCCCAGTACCAAAAAAGAGAGAAAAGGAAAGAAAAAGAGTGGGGGGGAGCCAGCATGGGAGATGGGACCCTCCCAAAGGGAGAGATTAGAAGCAAGAGATTACCCGTTAGCTGTGAAGACGTGGCCATGCTGCGGGAGGACCACAGAACACAGCCTGAGGGCAACCCCTAGGAGGTGACAATGCTCACCAGCCAACAGCCAACCAGAAAGGGGACCTCAGTCCTACAACCCCAGGGAATTGGATTCTGCACACCGCCAGCCCCAGATGGGAGCACAGGCCTGGTCACCAGTGGGACTGTAGCCCCAGGAGACCCAGGGGAACCCAGCTGCACTGTGCCCAGGCCTCTACCCACAGAACCTCGAGGAGGCAAGGGTGCTGGTTTAAGCCACCACCCCAGCAGCAAGTCCCTAAGCAGCAATGGATGAGAACGCACTGTCTCACATCATCTCAGGCAAGTGCCCTCCCCACCACAGGCCTCCGTCTCATCCCCAGCGCTGTGACGGTGAAATGAAAGAAGACGCAAGTAGCTGACCCCAGCAGGTGGGCGCAGAGCACAGAGCCACCCAGGGATGCCCCGGCTCCCTCAGCCTTCAGAGAGCAGAGGCCCAGTGTCCAGGCCAGGGGCCACTTGTCTAGATGAACTCAGCTGCTTAGTTCAATCCCTAGGAAGGGGCAGATGACAAGCTGTGACCATCCTCGTGCAAAAAGTAAGAAACACTAAGTCTCTGGAGCAATCTAAAAACAAGAACCACTGCCCATTCCTGAGGCCTGACCAAGTGCCAGCCACTAAGAAGGACCCCAACCCATTTTACATGAGGAAACCAAGGCCCAGAGAGGAACAGCTCTTTGCCTGGGGTCACACAGCCACTGAGGGATAGAAACAGCACCAGACCCCAACTGTGACCGACTGGCCCAGACCCTCAGCACCTGACACAATATTGCCACAGTGCAGAAAGTTCCCCTGCACCAAAACCCCCAACCCACACAGCTCTGGTTACATTAGAGAGCACCACACTAGTCCTGGGTCCCCAGAAGCCTCCACAAATACATCTCCAGGACATAATTAAAAGCAAATATATATAATAAAATACAAACAAAACAGAGAAGCATTTTTGTTCACTGGACGAATGTTAAATGAGCATCTAGTATGATCTGAGCATGGTTCTTGATGCCTCTGGACTGAGAGTCCCCACCCTTGTGGGACTGATGTGTCCATAAAGGAGAGAGGCAGTGCTCAAAAAGCAAGCACAATACCCACGTGTCAGCAATTGGGAACAAAGTCTCAGGGACAGGCGGGAAGGGGCCTGGTGGTGTGGTGGGTGTCAGAGGAGGCCTGGCTGGGAACACGTTTGCCCAGAGCCCTAAAGTGGGTGAAGGAGTGAGCGTGGAGCTCCGGTGGGGAGGGCACTCCCAAGAGGAAGGGTGCAAGACCTGAGGCTGGCGCACCCTTGACGGGAGAGAGAGCGGACTCAGGAGAGGCAGGAGGCCCTGGAATTGGAGGTGGCACTGCCCACTTTGTGAACCTGCTCAAAATCCTGAGCTCACCATGTGCGACTGCTTCTCAATTTTGAATACTGCAGGAAAGAAACAATAAGAAGGGAGGAGGGAGAGGCCACGGTGGGAGATCTTGCAGGGGGCTCTGGGCCCTTCTATGGGTTTTGCTTCTAGGGAATGAGGCATGGCTGACACGGGTCCTAACGGGGTCCTGGACTGCACGGCCCTGGGCTCGCCATGGTCTCTCTGGCCTCAGTGTTCTGCCCCTGTGAAGTGGGTCTGAATGGCCCCCAGGGCGGATGTGCACCAACGTCCTATGATAAAGTGCTGTTGTGGTGGCTGAGTGGAGGGTGGGGTCGAGGGGAAAACAGCTTTTAATCAGGCAAATTCGTTTCCTGAACAGAGAGCAAGGGGCGCCTTCCTCTGCCACAGGAAGCAGGGGCCCATCTCACACCAACAGCCCGCCCAGAGCAGCTTCCCGCACATCTGGGTCACACCCTGGCCACAAACAGGCCCACACTCCTGTCTGGGTGTGGCAAGCTCAGCTGGCCTCCTCCAGGGACCCTTGCCTGGTCACCTGGTGAGACAGAACCCGTGGGGAAGCTGAGACCCAGACATGAGGCAGAACCAGCCCCAGGCCCCACAGCAGGCTGGGAGCAGCCAGGGATCTGCTGGAAGGAGTGGCCACTCCCTCCTGGACCAAGCCTGAGGCGGGGACGGCTGCTGAGGCCTCGAGAAGACCACTGTGCAGCCCTGGTTTATTTATTTTTTAATTAATTCATTTTTTTTTCTTAGAAGAGAGTGCAAGAATTGATTTCCTTTGTTTTTCCATCTGGCCTTTGTTGCTCCAACACTTAGTTGTATACATGGTGCTGGGATTCGAACCCGGGTCCCTGTGCATACCAGGCAAGTGCTCTACCGCTGAGCCTCCACTCCAGCCCGCAGTCCTGGTTTTTGGATGGTCAAGTGGACCATGCCACAGCCCTGCTGAAAACCCTCCGGGGCCTGCACACCACCAGAAAGGAAACCCAACTGCTCACCATGCTCCAGACCTGTGCAACCTGGCCCCTGCCAGCTGCGCCCATCTCATATCCCCTGATGTCCCCTCCAGCCACCCTAGCCTCGTAACGTTCCTCCACAAGCCAAGCACGGTCCTGCCACAGGGCCTTTGCACACACATCCCCTCTGCCTGGAACGTTTCTTTCAACCCTGCCCACTGCCAACTCCTCCTCCTTTGGGACTCATCTTAGACACCACCTCCCCAGAGGCTTCATTGACCACCCCACCTAAAGTAGATGCCACTGTCCTTATCACCCACATATCAGCATTTTATTTTCTTCTGGGTGCATGCGCTCCCCAGCCACAAAGACTTGAGCAAGTTACCGCACTTCTCTGGGCCTCAGTTTCCCCATTTGAAGAACAGGTGGAACAGTAATGTCTACCTCCAAGCAAAGAGATGACCCTCAGTGCACTCAGCAGATTACCCAGCACACAGTGGGGCCTCAGGCACTGTCATCATTATAACAACTCCTGACATCTTCAAGTGACCTTCCGGTGTTGTCTGAAGACTTCACCAGGGTGTGGACCTTGCCCATCTTGCCCCAGCCGCCTGCCAGGACCTAACATTGTGTGTAGCACATGGCAGCTACCTACTGTGCGCTCCAGAGTGGACCAGGAGGAAGACATTTGCTGCCCCAACCTGCCATGACCTCAGCCTCGCCCTCCTGGGAGAAGCTTCTCACAGAAGCCGCCCACCCACCCCAGCAGGGGAGGGTACAGCCACTAAGTCGTGGTGCCGAGGCCACCTGCTTCCACCAGCCATCAGTGGTCCCAGTCATGCCAGCCTGAAATAGTCACGCCTCGCCTGGCCCAGAATCAAGGGATCGTCTGTCAGTCCCACCCTGGGGAAGGAACCCAGCAGTAAACACAGACCGAGTGTCCGACCACAGACAAGAGGAACAGGCAGATTCCCTTCTACTCCTGCAGAAACCGAGAAAATAAAAATAACCCCAAGCCAGGCACGGTGGCGCACGCCTGTAATCCCAGCAGCTCGGGAGGCTGAGGCAGGAAAATGAAAAGTCCAAGGCCAGCCTCAGCACCTTAGCAAGGCCTTCTCTCAAAAATAAAGATAAAAAGGCCCAGTACCTAAATAAACAAATATATAAAAATCAACATCAAAACCCACACAGCGGGACTGAAGTGGTGGCTCAGCCTTTATAGTGCTTGCCTGGCATACGTGAGGATGCAGGTTCGAACCCCAGCACCACATACACAACTAAGTGTCAGAGCAACAAAAGCCACATGAAAAACTAAATAAAACTGATTCTCTCTTTCTCTCTCTCTCTCTCTCTCTCACTGTAACTCTTTAAAAAAAAAAAAAAAAACTCACACAGCACTGGTAGGCTAGGGGACCGCCTGCCTGCCTGGTGCCTCCTCATGGAGGACAGGGAGGCCCACGAGGCCAGTCTTGGCTCAGGGTTCAGGAATACCAGGCAGGATCCACGAATGGCAGCTTCCACTCCTCAAAGCAACCTCACTTTGCAGGTGGGGGAACCAGGGCTCCAAGAAGCTACACATTGTATCCAAGGTCACAGAAGGGCAGAGCTGGAATCTGCACTCAGGCTGGCATGCTCTGCAGTCTTCTGTGTTCCAAATCATGAGCCATGAGAGCCACAGGCCACACTGCTGGGTGCTACTTACCTACGTCCACGCACATGTGCACATGGTCTGAAAACACACACGCCACGCGCACACACACAGGTGGCCCTCAGCTGGGAGCTACTCTGCACCCACCCCAGGGATGTCTGGCCATGCCTACTGGCATTTCTGATTGTCCCACTGGGGGAGGCCAGGGAGGCAGCTGAATAAGCTACCTTTGACATCCCCAAATGTCAACAGCACTGAAGATGGGGACAGCATCAGGACTTGCCCCTGCCAGCTGCCAGGGCTGGGAATGTGCTCCGTGAACCCTCCTTAAGAGGGACCCAGGATCCTGGCTAAGACATAAGTCCCCACAGGAGGAGCAGGGCTCTGGGGCTGGACCACTCACAAGCTTCAGAGCTGCTGCCCTTAGCCCCTGGCCTGGGCCCCCTCCTCTCTACAGGCCACAGCCAGTCTCACCTGCAGGACGGGGACATCAGCCTCTCAGATGGCTTCGCTCATAAGCTCTGTGTTTCCTAAACTCTGGGGCAAGAAGCAGCTCAGACCACACCCTGTGCCCAGGACACCCTGGTGTGAAGGTCAGCCCACATTGTCACCCTCTCCTGCCAGGATTCTGGCCAGAGAAATCACAAAATTCAGAGAGGCTGGGTTCTCCTGCAACCAAGCCTGTCCTGTTTCAAAGATTTAACTGGCACAACCCCTGGGGGCAGAGATGCAGCTGGAGGGGGAGGCAGGGGATGTGGCTTTCTCAAGCCTGGCAGGTCCTCAGCGCACTGGCCTCTAGTGGGGGCTCTCTGGAAAGGGGTGCCCTGAGGTCTCACAAGCCAGGCACACCAACCCCATCCATCTCCTCCGAAAGTGACAGATAAACAGCTACCAGGACAATGGTGAAGGGGCTCCAGTGTGCTTCAACACCAGGCTCATTCAGACACAGGGCCCCCGCATCTCCACTGCCTAAGGACAAGGCCCACATCTGCCCCACTATGGGCCGCCTTCTCACACCCTAACTCGTAGGCTGGAAGGCACCGCAGGTGCCCCATAAATACCTGCACCCTGAGTGACATCTAACAGCTGCATGGGTGTGACCTGTCCTTGGCTCAAAAAAACAGGGCCCCCGCTAGCCTCACTCACACTTGGGGTTTTAGCATCAAAACATTTTCACTGACTTCCTGGTCCAGACTCCCTGTCATTCTAAAGCTGAGATGATTTGGACCTTTGGCTTACTTCTTAGCCACTCGGCAGCCAGGGAAATCTCCCAAAGGCAGTAATTTTGCTCACAACCCCCGCGTCATGTTGGAGCAGTTCAGAGCAGTAGCGAAGAATGTCGGCTATGTGGCCAGACCACCTGGGTTCAAATGCCAGCTCTGTCAGGCTGTGTGACCTTAGGGAAGTGACCTGGCCTCTCTGGGTCTTTGTTTCAATTGTAAAAATGGGAAGCACAAAGAACACCTGTGACTTCTGAGTTACCACCCAGAGGATGCCTTACAGGGGACCTGCAGATGTGCTAGCAAATCATTACTACCATTGCTCTTCATCTAATAACCACGCGTTATTAGATGAAAATAACATTTCTTTCTGTTTGTTTTTTTTTTAATAAACACATATATGAACAAATTTCTATGAAAAATGATATGACCAAAAAAAAAAAAAAGAAAGGGTATTACAATTAAAATTTCTTAGTCCATTTCCCCCCTT